>CAXAMN010011780.1:1114938-1196937 GCA_963970005.1 Durusdinium trenchii
AAGGACGCTACTAGGGGCTCCTGGCCTTACTACTAGGAACAAAGGACCCTACTAGGAGCAAAGGAACTCTGGTGAGGACCTCACTGGGGGAAGACCGGTGCTTCTTCAGCACGCTAGGGCCGCTTCTCCTCTTCTCCTTCCCCATCCTCCCCCCAGCTGACAGCTGCCCACGTGCTCACTCGTGACGCTTTGCGATCCGGACTTCAAGTGTTCAGGATGCCTCGGTGAGTTTGCTGCACTTTGAAGGAAGTGTAACCCAGCTGTCACAGGCGGATGACGCCTGGAAGGAATCCTTTCGTACACCTCATTTCATATAGATCCTCAAATAGATAGATAGAAATGCAAAATCCCTTTGAGAATGTATTGGACACCGTTTCGATCTATTTGGGGACCACTATAAAGATCCCTAAAAGCATGTGTTCACGCTGGCTCCCTGCTTCGGCGCCCTGCATCCTCCCTTAATGATTCGCCAATCCAAAACCCGACCCGACCTGCACACACGTTCCCAAAAGCAGTCCCTCCCGTTCGGAACGGGCACGGAAGTTCGCGGCTGCAGCCCTGCTGGGTAAGGAAGGCTTCGACCTTGGTTGTTCAGGAATGTAACAAAGCAAACAACTGGTCAAGGAATTGAGTGAAGAGATCCCACCGAATCTTCAAGGGGTGGGCAATCCTTCATACCCTGCACTTTGCCTCGGGCCCCCGGGCAGCGAAGTGGCCTCGCAGATGTGCCTCCGCAAAGGCCGTCCGCCTTTGTCGCAGGGCGGACCATGAAGGAATGACACGGAATGAAGGTCCCCCCCCTTCAAGAGATTCCTTGGCCTTTAGAATCGGATTCCCTCATGTTCTAATTGGAGGTCGCCAGGGAGGGACTCTGGCGTTTCGAAAGACCTGTTCTTGGAAGTCTGATGCTCGACGAGTTTTGTGCTCGGGTGGGGGGGGGGCATCGGCTTCTGAGATGATCCAACCAGCGCTCATCTCTCCACCTGTTTTGTCTTCAATCAATCCGTTGATGAGAGCCAGCGGCTTGTCTCTCTTCTAACTACTCAGGTTTGTGGATGCTGAATGCAACTTCATGGTGTTCTGTCTCATCTGTCTGTGAAATCCACCAATGGACTTCTTGCCTTTTGCGATGTAGGCGGCTCCAGTTCCCATCGCCGGAGCTCCCCTGCCTGTAGCGTCCCTTCAAATCAAGATCGACACCTTCCTCTAAGAGCTCCTCCGAAATGAGCACTGTCTTATTGCGAACGCGGCGATCGCAGGAGAAGCTGGGCGGACCTTGGCCTTCCTTTACAAGTCAAAGCGGTTCAGTTTGCCCATTCAAAGTCCAAACAATTGGCTGGAGGAGGCTTCTGCAAGCTTGTGAAGGTTCTCGTTTGGATGCAGATCTGTTTTGGTGCACAAAAGCAGGGGTTGCTAGACGGCAGAATTGAAGTCCAAGTGATGGCTGCGATTGCACATGCAGGAAGGAGTTCAGCAAAACTTATGTAATATATGTGTTTTTAATCTTATTGGGTAGACTTGTTTGACAAAAGCACACTATGACAGTGAAAACTATTCTTCCTGCATCAATGGGTGATGACAATTTGAGAAACCAAAACTACCAGCTGCCCCCGCATCAAAGGTGGCGCGTGTAGCAGGCCAGGTTTAGCACGTTGCACGTCCTTGATCCGCTCCACGTCCCCCTGGAAGGCAGCACCTGGAAGACGAGTCTTGGCTCTCTATCAGCTCTATTACTCTATTCGCTCTCAGACCTTCACTGACATTCTCAATCAGCTGAAAATCAAGATCCTGATCCTTTTCTATCAGCTATGATCTACTTAATCTACTTCTATCCTCTTCTATCCGCTCACAACTTCCGACCCTGCTCCCCGCTGTTCCGACTCCAAAACTTGACCTCAGACTTCTGAGGCGCCCATCAGCCCATCAGCCCACCGCACACGATCGGCGTCCATCGGGGAGGGGTACTCCACGCCCTGAGCTTCCCAGCCGAAGATGCTCGGCTTGACGCCTTCCTCCTCCAAGAGCCGCACAGTGCCCTCGTAGCCGTGGAAAATGGCCAGGTCGATCGGCTTGCCTCCGTCCGGCCGCGGCGAGAGTGAAGCAAGAGTGGAGAACAGCTACACTGCAAGTCATAAGGGGGGCAGAACTGTTGATCTTGAAGGACAAAGCAGATCGTCTGATGATTCCTTGGGGGAGGCTTTTTTTGATCCACCCACCCATTCAGGGATCCGATCTGCAACCATCCTCTGGCTCGGTGAGGGTGGGGCCTAAACCAGGGAATCGATTAAACCATCTGTGCGGCCGAAGGCAGAGACACTTTGTTCCTCTACAGTACAAGACAACACCACTTTCTGGCGAGGACGACTATACCAACCATTTATCCAGGTGGCGGCTTCCGACAGCCGTAAGACCCTTCAAATCATCCTCATTGGTAGTTCTTCCATTTCTTCCTCATCCTGTAGGGTACTCAAGTCGACCATCACAAAGTCAGAAACTCCCCTACCCTCTTTGAATGCCGTCAAAAGCTCAGCCCTAAATCTAGCTTGTAATGTGTCTTTTCTATCCTTTCTATGATCTTGATACAGTAGATTCTGCTTCGAAATACATCCACAAACCCCACTACTCACTACCCAAACAGTACATCCTGGGCATCTAAGCAGTGGAATATGTTCTCGGCATCCAGGTCAGCACCCTGGCGCCTCGTTCCCAAAGACCGGTTGGCTTTGATGGCGAGCGATGAGGATCCAGGGAACATGTTGTTTGTACAAACATATTTTAAGGCACTTGTTACTACTAGTAAGGCACTTGTTTCTACTAGCTTCTTGTTACTACTAGTAAGGCCCTTTGTTACTAGAAGCGATGCACTTGTTCCTAGTAGCATATTTGGAACAAACGGATGATGAAAATGCATCAAAATGTCTTCGGTCCAACGTGACTCAGACCTCAGGATGCGACACAAGATGCTGCGAGATCTCAAATCGCAACGCCTCATGGGCAAACGTTCAGTCAAGTGGATATAGAATTAGAACATCTACACAGGTTGTTCTGTTCTACATGAGGCCTTTCTGACTGTTACTACGGAAAGGAGTTTCTTATCTCGTAGCATCCATTCCCTTGGCCTTTTCCCTCGCCATGAGGTCAGCATCCCAGAAGTACCTGAAAACAGTTCGCAAAAGCACTGTTATGAGTCAGAACTGAAGAAGGGAGCAGGAAAAGCTGGGAGCAAATGCGCACAAGTGCAGATTCTTTAGATGGTGTTCGTGCCTCACCTTCTGTGATGTCACCATTTTCCCTTCAAGAGCTGGGTGTGGTGGTATCTCCCCCCACACCCCTACATCACAAACATGAACTAGGTGTCTTCATCCCTCTTCAACACCCCTGCATGAACTAGGTGTGAGCTGGTCGTCCCTCTTTAGTTTTGTTGTCTTTTTCATCCCTCAACATCCCATCGCAGATCCATTCCCATGCCACGGGCAGTTGGCCAAGTGTAAAGGTGTGTTCCTCGGCACGGTCGGGGCAGGCAGAAATTTTTCGGAGAAAGGTTCCAGACCAAGGGTTCGGAGGGGTCTCACAGGAAGGTCCCGGGGGAAGGTTCCGGAGAAAGGTGGGGGAGGTGGGGCGGTCAAATCAGCCTCGACCTGGTGGCTCATCTGCTCGAGCAGAAAAGGTTTAGACGGTTTGATTGGTATCTTCAATGTGATAGAGTTTTTTCAGTGTGTTTGAGATCTGGCAGTTTTTGCATCTTCACTGGTTCTTCCTTTGTTTTTTCGGAGTTGAATTCTTGATACAGCAGGAAAGGTAGGTTTGCGGCATGTTTAACTTCTTTCAGAGCGCACAAAATGTGTCTAGCTGTTGCGGCAAGTTGCGGATTTCTTTGGGCATATTTTTCATATTTATGTGTGTATGATAGACACATATAGACACTATGTCCCTTCAGCCAAGGCTCACATGGCACACACTCTGGCTCACTCCATCCCGCACATGTCCTACACATCTCCACACTTGCCGTCCAGAATCTGCCAAGGCTGGTTCGGAATAGACACATCGGCGCCTGTGGGATCCGGACCATTGAAAACCACTGGTGGACTTAAACCGACCTCCGGGTCCATCCGGAGGAGGTTTTCACCCAAACGTCCCACGGTCCATGTTCATCCTTTGTGGGGAAAAACTAGAGTTGTATATATATACAATGAGTCGGTTTCATGCGTCATGTCGTATTGACAATCGCTTTGTTGCTCATGTTTGGACAGCGACCGCAAAAGAATTGTCTATCAATCCTAGCAGGTATCCCAAAAATCCTTGACTAACTATGGAATTAGTCAATATTCGGGCTCGCCCCTCGGCAACGACACCGGCTTCAAAAACTCCGTTATTTCTTTGGAAATGCTTACAGCAATCAGTCAGTGGTGGCATCTACTCACAGGTCTTGAAGACCACGTCACGCCAACAATCCATACATTGCAAGAAAATTGTCTAAAGGTCAGCTTTGTGTTGGGGCACTATCCCAAAGCATGTGATGTTGGGTATATTAGGTGCGTCTTTCAAGAGCTTTATGTAGGTCCAGTTTGTACAGTAGCTGTAGCCACTTATCCTGGCTTATTTATTTGCCGAGGCCAAGGCAACACCCAGAGTCCAAAGCAAAGCCAAGCTCGGCAGTTTGTGGACCCACCCAAGACAGCCCCAATGAAGACAAGCCCAAACAACTAGCGACGCACGAGCAAAATGCTCCCTCCACTGCACGTGCGACAATCCTGAGGCCTTCTTCCAGGGCAGACTTCACTTTGTCGATGTTGCACTCGATACATGCCTTACGAGGCTCAGTCTCATGTGAGCTGCTCAGCCTTCGGATTTCAATCCCTAGAGGTTTCGAACCAAAGAAACTCCCCTTGACACCAATGGTGGCTGTGCTGTCGTTGGTCTGCAGTGCTTCAACGAGGAAAAAGAGGAAGCAAGAGACAACTCAAAGCGAATGAAGAGAATCCTTTGATGTCCCACATCACAAACCATTGAAGGGGAGATGGGGGCGGCCACATGGGCCTCCAAAATGTCCTCATCTGGCTGGAACACATCTTCAGGATCCTCAGCGGATGCCTGCCAGTCAGCGTTCTACAATGCAGAACATTGCAAGGCCCTAGGAATCCCTGAATTTTTGGGGGCAACGACTTGCCTCTTTCTGCATATTTTGCATGCAAGGCTAGCAGCTGGAATTGTACTTGAAGCCTACTTAGTCCAGTTCTATCAGGATACGGTGCGTCAGAAGTCTTCAAGAGCCATGCTCTCCTTGTAGTTCTGGTCAGCAAGCGGGCCATTATACCTCAAATGATTTGGTCTGAGATGAACCTTGAGAACATACTTCCACATTTCAAACAAAGGGCATCTTCTTGGCGGCTCATTCAAACCAAAGCAAAATTCTTTGATGAACCCCGCTTCACATTCCTCAAGACCATGGTGGATACAAACGACCAAACTGATGATCGGCGTTTTTTCATATCAGTAACTCAACCTTTTGCAAGCAAGTGTTTTAATGGGAAATGTCCGCATCAAAACAATGACCAAGCTTGCGGTTGTCGATTCTGGGAAAGGGCATGCGATATTGATATGTAGCAGTTACTAAATCAACGAGCACATTATATATAGATATAGATATAGATGTAGACATTGAAAAACATAGATTAATATAAATATTGATATTGATATATAAGTTTTTTGCACGCCTTTTCTGAGTGCTATGAGGTGCTCTAGCGAAAGAAACTTCGTAGATCCTTTGAACCACGAAGCTCACATCTTTGACGGAGCTTTTCGTTGAGCTCCACCTGGCCGTCTACGATCTTCGTTCGTAGGCGGCATCGTCCACACGTGACCTTGCTGCCACATCGCTCCATACGATGCGAGGGATGCCCGTGCCAAAGGTCTGGTGCAAGCGGGCCCACCATGCATGGTTTATGGAGCCATTTCTCAAAGCTGTCCTGAGCTGTCCTGGCCAAGATGTAGCTGCAGCTTTTGCACTGGCTGCAACGTACATAAGCACGGTCCAAGGAGATGTGGTGCTTCCCTGGAACAGGCTCCGTCTGCTCCTGGATGAGCTCGCGTTTTGCGCTTGACGGGTTCCCTGAGTTGGACTGCACAGTCTATCTGGAGAGCTTCCCTGAGCTCCTGGATGGGGCTCTTGGTGTGAATCCGCTGTTTGCAGTTCTGGCAGGCAACACCGGTCCGAAAGGGCGCCCAGCTATGCCCGTTCTGGTGTGGCTGGCTGAGAAGCGCTTGAACCAGCTCTCGTTTCTGCTGGATGAGGGGCACTTTGTGTGTGCCTAGAAGTGGGACTTGTCCTTGAGGACGCATTCGATGCGCTGAGCTGCAGCAAGCAAGATTGCTTCAGCGTCTTCATCTATGTTGGCTTGCAGATCCAGAATGGCTGTCGGCTTGTGCCTTTCAGCTGCCTGCTTTGCCACTTTCATCGCGCTCTTCTGGAGATAGTCCCTAAAAGGTTTTGCTTGAGTTCCTTCAGGGAGAAAAGGAGTGGCTTGATCATTTCAAAGTCCTCACACTCCAGACCTTGGAACAAGTCCGGGTAGTTCTCGTAGGCTTGGTGTGGAGTCCAGTGCTTCCAGACCTGATGATCATAGATGGCCACTTGAACCTTCTCCTTGACGTGGAGCGCTAAGTGCTTGAGAGCATAGAACAATGCCCTGTGCTTTGTCACCTTCCCAGGACAAATGCCAGTGAGTGATGCAACTTGCTCTCGATCTGCAATGCGGTGTACACAGATGGCAAAGCAGAATTTCTTGTGTCTCCCATCAGAGCACGTAGGAGCCAAAGCAATGGTGAAGGCGTGGCCAGGACCAAAGGATAGGGTTTCCTGAGCGCGGCAATGACCAGTGCTCTCGAAGGAGCCCATGCCAGTTTCAACCTGGTAGAAGATGGATTGCACCATACCCCGATTCCACAATTCTGGCTCGGTGCCACACTCCAGACATTCCTTCCACTGTGCTGGAAGATTTTTAACTCGGCCCTTCCAGTACTGACACTGCCAAATCAAGTGAATGAAGGTCAGCTCTTGGTTGCACAGGGGGCATTTGCCTTCTTCTCCATAAAGGGTTCCTTGATGCAGGGCTCTCAGTGCAGATGCTGTCATGTCGTTGGTGTTCTTCTGCAGCTTCCAACTAACAGTCCAATCTAATGGCCTGGCAGCCCTCGTACCTCGTCAGGCGCAACAATCGTTGCCACTTGAATTCCACATTGAGCTTTTGCAGGAGCACCGGCCAGCAATCCTCGAGGGACAGAAGGCAGTCCGGAAATCCACCGTATCCTGTTCTCTTCCACTGCTTGCCATTGGAGACATTGAAATCATAGTCCAGCAAGTAGGCTTGGAGGGCTTGCATCGGACCAGACACTACTTGCCACCGGTATTTGGCCTTGAGCAGAACTCCCAGAGCAGTGTTCCAGCTGGTCCAGAAAAGATGTTGGGCTCCTTCCGGAAAAGCGTGGTAGAGCTTCCACACCGTGTGGGTGTGGTGACAATTGAGGGAGTCCGCTGGGTCAGGGAGCTTTGGACGCATGTCGAACACCACATCCACTGAGCCACTCCGTTGGAGACGAAGACCTCTGGCCGCTAAGACCCTCAATTTTTGTCGTCTTTGCGGCGGCAATCCATTGGCTTGCGCTCCCCACGTCATCACCGGATGGATGGCCCCTCGACGAAGTCGGTCTTTGGTAGTTGGAGCTAACCGCAATCGGTGCATGATCCCGGTACTGGCACTGCCTTTGTGGAAGCGCTTGCGCACCTGCATCACTCGCCTCCGTCGAGTGCCTGTTGCATCTACTCCAAGGTCACGAAGGACATCGTAGTGAGCCGGGTTTTGAGGTGTGAGCAACATCGTGAGCTCCTTGCTGACCTCTTTGGCGCTGGTTATGAATCCAGTTTTGTCGGTATTGATGACCAGTCCAGCTGCTTCCAGCCCCGCTTTGAGTGCGCGGAAAGCCAAGAGGGCTTCTCTGGCAACGTAGGCTGGATCTCTGCCTTGAATGTCATAGGAGACATCATCTACCCAGGTCTGCAAGGATACCGCCGGATGGGTTTGAACCAGCTGCTTCAAGGGTCTGTAGAGGATCAGCTTCGAAATTGCCGGTGCTTGAGGACAGCCTTGCAAAATTCCCCTCTGGTAGTGCTTGGGATCTCCACTGATGCCTTCTGCTTGAATTGTTCGAGGGCCACTGTACAAGTCCAAAGCAAACTTGAGGTGTAGCACCGGATATTGCAAGATGCGTGCTGCTGGCTCAATGATGTTGTCCAAGTTCACCGTGACATAGAAGCAGGACAAATCAGCCAAGCATGAGACAGTGTGGATACCCTGATGTTTGGACATTTCAGCTTTGAGCATCCTCCCAATGGCAATGGAAAGGCAATCTTGTTGCGGTCTCGCCTTGTCCCATGCGATTCTTCACCCAAGCTAAGTTGCCAGCGGTGGAGGTCATACTTCCTGTATCTATTCCAGACCCTGTAGAGACATGAAGTCAAGGCAATAGGTCTCTCCACCCTGCTGTTGTTGGGGATCATGACGATGTTTGTGAGGAGCATCTGTGTTGGCATGGTGTCCGTATTCTCCATCTCTGTGAGTAGTTGTGCCAGCCTATTGACAGCAGGATACGGGAGATGTGTCAAGAAGTCATAGGTGATCCCGTCAGGGCCTGCTGCCTTGTTGGGTAACCTCCGTAGGATCTTCCGGAGAACGCTGGAGTCAATCGGAGGGATGCCAATGGCGTGATGAATGGCAGCTGCTTTGAGCGCTCTTCTCTGGCTCGAAGTCTGTCCAGGGCAGGTAGATCCTGAAAGGGACGTTGCCAAGGAATGTCCCTTTGCCGCAGGTTCCTGAAGAGGCCTCTGAGACCTTGAGTGCGCGCCTTCTCCAGCCATGCCTTGAACTCCGCATTGCCTGAGCTGAGAAGCGCTTGGTGCGCTTGATGTTCTTGGTTTTGAATGGCGCGCTTCAGCTCAGTGGGATCATTGTGAGGCTCAGCAACCCACGTTCGGAGAAGCGTGGCAAAGAGATCCTGTTCCATGTCTTCAGAGGAGTTGTCATTGAGCGTGGACAGCATACTGATCAGATCTTTCGCCACCTTCTTGCGATGAGTCTGGTGTAAGATGTTAACTCTGACAGCCATGCGCTCCCAGTACGCAAGTTGACCTTTCTTCCAAACTTGTGGTCTCATTTGGTCGACCATGTGGTCCAACATTGTGGTAAAGCATGGACCTTGCCGATCGGAGGGAATCGTTGTAGCTGTTGGACCTCTACCTCTGCATAGTCACGAGTGAGGGTGACTGCCAGCCCACAATGGGGCTTCCCAATACGTTGGACACCAGCAGAAAGTCCAACTGAGAGCCATGCAAGGTAGTTGGGCCCCTCCGTGTCAATGATCTGGCAATTGAACTTGCTCATGATCACCGTAGCCGCCAAAGCATCGGGCGAGTTCTGCCAGTCTCCTCCAATGATGAAGGGCGCATGAGTGTGATCCAGCATCTCAGCATTCCTTGGAGACTGCAAGGTTTCTCCAGTCCTGAGGTACACTTAGATCAGCAGGATGAGTGTTCCCTCCCGTTGCAACCGCATGGCAGTCCATCCATTGCCTTCCTGAGTGAAGGTTTGTACATGGTGTGTCAGGTGCCTTTGACCATGAAGGGTGAGGAAGCCTCCTGTGTTGCCACCGTTGCCCGTGGGCGCTGCTTCCACTCCATAGGTTCTCCATCCCCTTGTGCTGAAGTATACTGCATGGTTGCTTCCAGCGCTTTGGTTCCCATGTGTGTCTCCTGCAGGAACAGGAGATGATCCGCTTTGGTCCAGGCCCAATCTTGAACTTTGTGACCAAAGTTGGTGACATTGGTGAAGAGGATGTGAAGTGTCTCGTAGTGACATCTTTGCCTCCTTTGAAGTACTGGTTCCCATGCCTCCAGGGTGTCCGGGACCATTTCATCAGCAGCATCTAAGGTGAGCCAAACTTGTACAACTTGTTGCTTGTGCGCATCACACACATAGGGAAGAGGGAGTGGATATTGCTCATCATCAGCATACCAGTAAGCTTGTCCAAACAATGAATGGCCACATAATGCCCAGCTTCATGGCCTTTTCCCAAGTGCAAGACCATTCTGATGACCTTGTAGGTGGCCATGTGGACATGGATGCCATCTTCCGAAAAGGGAATTCTGACCCTCACTGGGATGTCCACCAGCAAATCATGTTTGGTCCATTCCGTGCCCTCTTGCTGAAACCGCTGAAGATGAAGTATCAGGGCTCCCGGAGTGCCATACAGGTACTGGCCATTGCCAGGTTGGGATGGCTCAAGTCATTGGGGAACAGAATGTTGAGTGGCACCTGTTCCCGTTCTTCAAGTCTTCCGTTTCCATGGACATGAAAGAATTTGCCCCCAAAGAAGGTGGACTCAGAGTGTGCCCAAAGATGGCCAGTAAAATGTCCCACATCGTCCTGTTTGCCATGTTCGAAGTGTCGCCAAATGGTGTCCATTCCTTCCAGACCATTTAATGTCTGAGGCTCATTGCTGGAGAGAAGCTGCCGTGCAGCCAGGTGTGTTTTGCCCCAGGCAAGCGAGAGCTCGTCAGCAAAGGCCCCTATTGATATATAAATAATACATGTATACTATATATATATATATAGGTCACCATGCACAGCAAGATGGAGGAGCCTTCTGCAGCCAAGGCTGAACCCTGTGAACACCGATAAGTTCCTTGCATTGTGGAGGGCAAGGCACCCAGGATGAGTCCAAGGCGAACTACATTCAGCGCATCCTTGAAGGCAGACTGGAAGGCCAAGGCCAGCATGACTTTCACATCCAGACACCATCTGGTGGCTCAAGAATGAGGCCCCAGAACGCTTGGCAGCTCTGGCCAAGCAGAAGTGTTGGGATGGTGGCAAGGTCATCACACCCATCACATGTGGCGTCGTGGAAGCGAGGTGACTTGCCTGACTCGCAGAGTGGAGCGGAAGGTTGCCAGGCCTCAAGAGGGCTAAGAAGGACTTGCGCAGATGATGGCAAGCAGAGCAGTCTCCTGCAGTGCTTCAGGCCCAAGTGGCAGAGAGCTGAGCTTGGAAAAAGAGTCGAGAATAAAAAGAAATATATATATATACACACACGGTAGACACGTTATATAGATATGTACAGTACATATATTATACATACACACGGTAGAAGTTTCACAGTGCGATATCTCCAGCTTTAGACATTCCAATTGGTTGAAATTCCTTCATCTCAGCCACCGACGGCATGGGCGGCGGAGGATCAGGGATGAACCTGCAGCCCAGCGGCCGCGCTTGGCGTGGCGCCACCAGCACCAGCCAGGGAAGATGTGGCTCCCACCAACACAACGTCTTTGTCACCTTTGTCGCCTTTGTCGGTCTATCTACGGCCACAGATCAGGATTTCTGGGAGAAGGTCGGAGGTTTGAAAAGAGTCAAGAGATGAATCCCACGACAAGCAACTGCATGGAATGCTGCAAAACAACATTGCCACATCGAAGGTGAGCTCAGCGCCTTCCTCCCATTGACTTTCAGTTGCCCCCCATATGACAGTGGCATTCAAGGCATGCGTCACTATTCACTTTTGTGAATGCATGACTGGATGAACCTCTCAATGGGACAAGTCACTCATCACCTTTCTGGTAAGGCGGTTTCCCGTTGATGGTCTCTCCCACCTGGCGAAGCACAGGCTATACGAGCTTCAGACACAGTGACAAAGTGAAGAGCTATCTACCCTCCAATTATGTGTATGTATATATATATATGCATATATTCTTTGCATTCTTCCCCTGCAAGCCATGTGCTGAAATTAAACTCCAACGGAATGACACCGTTGAGACAGGCGAATAACGCCAAACAAGACGTTTCGCCTGCTAAACAAGACCCTCAAACTGCTTCATATTTGCCTACAAGCGTCCGACAAAGCCATACCAGTACCACAAACAACATACAAGCAGCGGTCTTGTTGGCTGAATGAGTATGAGGCAGTGCACTACAGCTGAAAGGCTTTGAACCACCCGGCACGCTTCCATTTCTTGCTTTAGCATGGGAACAACTTAACTACATCAAGTCCGAGACTCCAACGAAACTGGACCGTTCAAGGCATTCATATTGGGTCGATTTTGAATGGACCGCAACCACTGATTCGATTTTGACGCATCGTCCGACTTGCATATAGATGTGTAAATAGATACTGCAAGAACAGCCGGCACCACGAAGGGGTCCTGTGCGTCTTCAGGCCTGGGTCGGTTCCATTGCACCTGACACAGCGTCCACACATCGACCATGTTCGTCGGGGTGTTCGTCGACATGCAGCGTATATATACATATATATATATATATATTATATTACATTACATATTGTATATAGATATGTATATATATTATAGATACCATATATATTACTATATATTGTATGATAGATGTAGATATACATCTGTTATTGCCGTTATATATACTGTGGGAAAGTTCATCCCATTGTACACACCGCATATCTGAAATGTATCCGTTCAGGGCAGCATACAGTAATACTATGTAATACTCTTGGCTCTATAACATGTTGCATGTGCCAACTGAAGTGAGCAGACTTCATTCAATGCCGGGCGATCAAAGGCTTCCCCCGAGGTGGGCGGTCCTCCACACTGGAGACACTATCAATCCAGACCAGAGTGGGCCAGTTATAAGTTCGCAGTTTAGCTGGTTAGGATCCCAGGCAATGAGATCAGCCACTCAAAGATCCCAACCCTGTTGGGGTTTGATCAGCCTGTGAGAAAGAAAATCTCTTGTGCTCCCTTGCCTGATCCAAAGCTCGGCAGTAGTAGTAGACCTGTGATCGAAACTGTGCTGAAAAGCATGGGAATCGAGAAATTTGCTGGGCTTTGCAACTACTCAAGGTTTGAAAGCTCATGAAACAATTCTTGCACATGTCGGTGGTGACCTGGCTAAGGGTGGATTGCGGAATCTCCGCTTGAATTGCTTGGAAGCTTAGAATGAGCAAGTATGAGGCTTTCTGTTAGCGACTTCCTTCAGGGGCAGTACAACTTGACATGACTTGCAGTTCACGAACAGGGTCAGCGAAGAATACAATTATATAGAAGTTGTTTGAATGACCATGTCCCTCGACATCTGCCGGCCTAAATAACAATTGGATCACCACAGTAAACTGCTCAATAAAACAAAATTTGGGCAATACAAATGGTATCATGCACACAGACGCACAAAGAATCAAAGAATTACTTTGAAACAAGAGATACCAGCTCTATGCCCAGCATTGCAAGTTCCAACGACATTTGTACAACTTTAGCCCAGCAGGGCATGCTGCATTCTTGCTGTGACTGTGGCATTACTGGACTGAAAGATCCCTCAAACTAGCTACAAGTAAACCGCAGTGCATCCAATGAACCTTCATGCCGAGGATCTCTTCGGAAAACATATCCGTGCCACTCTGTTTGAGTTCACATCGACTCAACCGATCGATCGATCGATCGAAGGCCTGAGGAAAGCAGAAGTAGCTGCTCCCATCGTTGGTCGCAAAGGCCTCCCATCCTGGCGCCGACCGGTAGGAGCTTCTTTGCTACTAGTAGTAATGGCCTCCAACCTAGCAGCGATGCGCTTTGCTCCGTTCGTAGCGATGCCCGACTCCTTCCGGGGAGATCTCTTCGGAGTCCTTCCGGCAAGTCATCGACCTCCACGGGCACCGGACCAGGACCAGCCTGGAAGCGAAAATGGAGAGACGTGAAAACCCAGAAGCATCGCTTCACGATAAGTGCAATCAGTTCCAAAATGCAAAAATGCAAACGGTCTCGAAAATGCAAACGGCCACGATGTTCTTTTTTGGCAAAAATGCAAAATTCATGCGGTCACGGTTTCGAAATTGGTAAATTCCCACCACCTTTGCTTTCCAAAACAGCCACGTCTTCAGCAAATTGGAACATAAATTTGTTGCATTTCAAGCCATATCCATCCAAAGAAAGTCTCTGAGACGATGACCGCCATTTCAGTTCTCTGGATGCAGAGCGAATGTGTTGCTTGCCTTATGTCTAGAGATTCTTGTTCTACCCCTTGTATATCTTTTCTCTGTTCCTCCCACTGCGCACCTAGAGCCTGACAAACCGCCAACCAACACAAAACTGGCTACACCACGAGCACTTCGCAGCCAAACTTGCATGACTTCCAGATTGCTGCTCTCGTCTAAACCCATTCTTACAGGACACACGTTTCCGCAAACTGCACCCCTCCAGTTGGAGACGAAACCTTTTTGGGTCTTAGCTCACAGGTGCCCATCCACTGCTCCGTTGGTCATCTCAGAGCTTGTCCAAGTAGTCGCCGAGGGCGGGCATCTCGACCTTCAAGTTCTTGCGCTTGCGGATGTTCAGGATCAACTCCTCTGAAGAGCTCCAGTTGATGCTTTAAAGAAATCCATGCACACTGAATAAAATTGGCTCATCAAACACCAAATCAAAGAGAAACTCCCCTGCTGTTGCATGAACCGGCCGAACCAGGCCCCACCATCTCATTGGTGAACCAAACCAGAGCACAAGTCAACCGAAGAATCCAGCACACCCGACCAAACCCGCCCCATCTCCTCCATTTTGCTGCCCTTGTCCAAGGGATTGCCCTGCAGGTTCTCCCAGTGATCAAAGACGCATTGTGGAAAGGCCTGCCCACTGGTGGCCTGACGCAAGGCCGCCACAAAGCCAAAGGACTCCGACACTGGCAGGTGAGCCTTCACCTGCACCAGTGGGGTGCCTTCCCTTTGGTTCTCCTCAAAAACGCAGCCACGGCGCAGGTTCATGCAGTTGTAGACGCCACCTGAGAGTTTTGTGGAGGGCGATCGGGACCTAGCGGCCTCCTCTTTCCCGTAGTCCAAATAGAATGTGTTTGCTCGGAAAAACAACAGAATTCACTGTATCCCGCCTCCCACCTCCCCACCAAAAGGTTTCCCCATCACCAAAAAGGCCCAAGCCGCTCATGGCCTCTTGTGGGCACGTAATCTCTACCAAAAAGACCGGCTCCTGCAAGGTGGGCTTGGCCGTGAGCTCCGCTGCGAAGCAGCAGCGCCGGGTGGGAGGCATGATCTGCCCGGCACCACGGTGAATGGCATCCGTGTGGAGGGTGACGTCCATCCTGTGGGCTTTTTCGGGCTTTTTCATGGCAAAGGACTGAAGCAAGGACTGAAGCAAGCAAGCAAGCATGCAAGCAAGCAAGCAAGCATGCATGCATGCATGCATGCATGCATGCGTGGATGGATGGATGCATGCGTGGATGGATGGATGCGTGGATGGATGGATGCGTGGATGGATGGATGGATGGATGGATGGATGGATGCGTGGATGGATAGATGGATGGATGGATGGATGGATGGATGGATGGATGCATGGATGGATGGATGGATGGATGGATGGGAAAGAAGGAAGGGCTTCTACTTTACAAGCTTGGATGAGTTTGAGGTGAATGAAAGTTGCAAGCTGCAAAATAATCTCACCAACACATTCGACGTCGAAAAGCATCGTGCACATCGTGCTGCCGAGCATCAAGTTGAATCGAATGCCTCGCATGTTCTCCTCGCAAAGGGGCCCTTCCTTTGTGGCCCACTGGAAGGCACTGTTCACATGCTCCTTGATCTCAATGAGGTACTGCACACCGACCGTGGCATCAACCACAATGTTTGCGCCATCGGTCTCAGGACCATAGCACCAGATCTTGGTCTGGGCCACCTGCTTGTCCCAGTCGAACTTCTCAGTCAAGAGCTTGGCTCGCTCTTTGGGATCTGCCTTGGGGCCAGCAGGTCCGTCTTCAATGGCCTTGTTGAGCTCCTCATCCATGGGCTCGGCCTTGAGGTAGATGCGGTTGTGCTTGTTGGGCGACTTGGCCAAGCACGTCTGGGTGGACTCCTCGCTCACGGTCTCGCGGTAGGACACCACTGGGTCAGAGACAATGAATTCACACTGAGCATACTCATCCTTCAAGTCCTTCAAGCAAATCTCCACGTGAAGCTCACCACATCCAGCAATGACGTGCTCTCCGCTCTCCTCCGTGGTGCACACGACTAAAGGATCCGACTTGGACAGCTTCTTCAAGCCCTCCACGAGCTTTGGCAAGTCCTTGCCGTCCTTGGCCTTCACGGCAACCTTCACAACAGGGGACACACTGTACTTCATGTCAGCGATGTTGTGGGCATCCTCAAGAGTGGTGATAGTTCCAGACTTCAGGATGTACTGGTCAACGCCAACCAGAGCGACAGTGTTGCCGCAAGGCACATCCTGAATCTGCTCCGTGGTACGACCCATCATCAACACAGTTCGCTGAATGTTCTTCACATGCAAGTCCTCCTTGCTTCCAGGCTTGTAGTAAGGGCCCTGGATACGAACCTTCTGTCCAGTTGCAATGGTTCCGGAGAAAACTCGGCCGAAAGCGTAGAAGCGACCCTTGTCTGAGGTGGGAACCATCTTCGAAACATACATCATTAGAGGGCCTGCCGGATCGCAGCTGCGGATGCCTGAAGCAGCAGCATCATCCATTGGGCCTTCGTACAAGTTCTCCACTCGGTACTTCTGGGCTGTTCGCGGGGAAGGCAGCTTGGTCACAATCATGGTCAGCAAGGTGTCAGCAGCATTGATCCAAATCTGCATGGTTCGCTTCATCAACGGCTTGCCAGTGAGGGCCTTCTCATCTCCCTTCAGCACAATGCCCAAGGTGCCCATCATCTTCTCATACTTCTCCTTGTCATCGTTCATGATTGCACGCATCAGCTGGTTGATGGGCCCCATGATGAATTGGCAGAATGCTCGCTGCAGAGGCTCAGTGCAACCCTCTGGCTGCTGCACGTTTGTCCACACCTTCTTCTTGGCATTGAAGAAGGAATCTCCCCACATCCTTTGCATCATCTTCTCCTTCTCCACGCCCATCTTCTGGGCATAGATCTTGGCAAAACGCTCAGTGGTGAAGCCCCACCCATGCAAGCCGCTACCAAATGCAACGGTTCCCTTCTCAGGTTGCACCTGCACATCACCCATCAGCGCATCGTTGTAAGTGGCAATGATCACGTTCACGTTCTCAATAGCATTGCGGAAACGGGAGTACATGTCCTCCGCTTCCATCTGCAACTCCAAGATGCAGCGGTCCACCTTGTTCACAAAAAGGCACGGCCTAGCAGGGCTGGCTAAACGAATTCATGGAATCATGTACGATAGACATAATGAACAATTTACCCATATCTTGTTGGACTGCCAAGCTCTTCCTGATTTGCCTCCCTCAGGAGCAACCGAACCAAGATACTCTCCAAATTGACCTAAGCAACGCTAAGCAATCCAAATAATTACCACACAGATCGTGCCACTCTGAACACACTTTCCACTGTCGGCCTGACACGCTCTTGCAAAGCCTGTCGCAAGACCGTCTCCGTCTGCACGGCGCAGCCCTCGATGCAATCGACCACCACCATGGCACCGTCCGTAATGCGCAACGCGGCGGTCACCTCCGAGGAGAAGTCCACATGCCCTGGCGAATCGATCAAATTGATCAAGTGGGGAATGCTTCCTTTTCCATCTTCCTCGTCGTGCTCGAAGTACAAGGACACTCCTGGGTGCTCAAAGACCGAGTGTGAGCGCCGAAAGCGTGCGGCGTGACACACAAATCAAATCAATCCACCCCTCTTACCCACACTGGATTCCCCAGCCTATGGCTCAATCAGTCAATCAACTAAAGCCCAGCTACTAGCTACTTTCGTATCACCAGTGATCTTTTATGGTGCAATATGGTACCCTCCTTCTTTTGCAGGGGTTCTTTTCTCCCCAGTCCCTCCATGTCCCCTCCTCCCTTCAATCCGTTTCTTCCTCCGAGGTCCGAGTCGCCCGTGCTCTTGATGGTCACACCACGCTCCTGCTCGTCCGCGCGGGTGTCTGTGAAGCGGGCATCACCGGCCGCCTTGGCGGAGATGATGCCTGCCTGCCGACGACCGCTTCTCACGCGGAGCGCGACAGGTGTCACAAGCAGCGCGCGTGCTCGCTCGGTGTTCCGGAGTGTTTGCTCGGTGGGCACAGGAAGGAAGAACCATCCGTCGAACTCTACAGCACTCAAACATGAAAATGCCCAAGAAACTGTCTGCAAATTAACCGTTTGACAACAACTTAAAAGACAATCCATTTGAGGGTGTATCTTAAACTAGCAATAAACCTCGACGCAGCAAGGGCTTGAGAACATCTGTTGGGAACCTCCCCATGTTCAATCCTCTGAACCAGCCATGTTCATTTCGCTCATCGAAAGGATTCACGAGCCGGGCCTTGCAAATCAAGGAATCAGTCCTCAGTGATGAGCGAAAAACGCGCAAATGGACTCAAATGAACCCCAAAAAGGTGCACGGTGGGGGGAATGTTCAAGTTAAAATTCATACCTGGACTCACACATGTTTGGGTTTGTTCTACACAAAGGAGATATTTGGCTGCTGCCGAACCAGCACAATCAACACATGTATAGTTTTTATTAATATGTTTGGGCAACAAGTAGTTAGCCTTCCATCAGGGAGATGGGAACCGAATATCCAGATTAGTTTTACACCAAAACATTTTGTGGGACTGTGTTGCCTCAGAAATGAAAACTTGGCGGGTGGGTTGGAGAAAATTTTTGGTGCGAACTGCTGGGAATCGAAAATGCTTTCAAGTAATGAAACCTGAAATCGCAGGATTGCACCAAAACCTTGCAACACCAGGTATGGCAAAGCACAAACAAGAAGCAATGTGGATTTGCCGTGATCCACGTGCGCGATCACACTCATGGAGCGGATGTTATCCGTCTTGTCCATGATCTGTCGCATCTGGTCCACGGTGAAGTTCGGCATGGTGACAAAAGGCCGAAAACAAAACTCAACGAAGACTAAGTGGCAACAATCTATTTGTCAATGGACCTACTCGGCAGCGGAAAGGATACGCATGCAACGAACATGTTTGAGAAACTCGACCCACAGCACTAGCCGACTCACAAAAAACATTAAAAAATATCTGTTGGCTCTGCTTAACCGAAAATTGAAAACTGCACCCGTAAATTAGGACCACCAAGGAATGCACAATTCCAAATTATTACATTTTCCTTTTGTCAGCCTGCTTAATGACTCGGTCAATTGAGTTCTTACTGTCTGGCTGAAAAACCAAATGACAGTTCAAGTTGACTTTTTGTTGTTACGCACCTTTTAGTTGAAGTGCAAAAGGGCTGCAGTCAGCTCTATGATGCCTGTCGTGCAATGTACACAAGCTATGGCCCAAGTGGAAAATGATGCACGCTCCTGTTTTTCTGCAGACCCTCTTGGATCTCAAAAGTGAAAAAATTGCACCAGCAATAACCCCAAACAGCGTCAGCACTTTTTGGGCGCCGGCGTCAACTCCGAAAATTCCAATGTTGGTGGAAATGAGTGCAAGCATACTTTTCTAAAGCCTCCAGCTGTTTGGGAACTGCACCAAAACAAAAAATTTTTGAAAACACCATGAAAACATGCCTAGACAAAGCGGTGGAGGCAAGAAAAAACAGCGTGGCCAAGCAGGGGACAAGGTCCGGGACGCAGAGTTGGCCAGAGGACGACAACAGGACAAAACAACAGGAGGAGGAGAAGGAGCAGGAGGAGGAGGAGAAGGAGTTTGTGGTCTTCGGGAGGATCCTTCAAAAAGAAATGATTGTGTGGCAGGTGCAAAATGATTTCGTGGCAAGCGCAGGGCCTGGCGCGAGAAGTGCAGCTTTCGAGGCATTTCCTTGAGGAAATTGGAGTGCTTCAAGCAAGCGCGCTTTGCGTACAGGTTGCCGCGCAGGTTCCGGAGCAGGTTCTGGAGCAGCTTCTGGTGTGGTTCCGGAGCAGGTTCCGGAGCAGGTTCGGGAGCAGGTTCCGGAGCAGGACGGAGCATAGGTTCCGGACTATAGGTTCCGGAAACGGTTCCGAAGCTTGCTTCAACCACCACTTTCAACACAAAAGCTATGCAAATTCAATGGCGCTCTTTCAATGTGCCGTTAGGGGAGATTATTACAATGTGGCAATAACGTTATATTTTTTACTTTTTGGATTTGATCTGACACTGTGTGAGTTGGTGTTTTGTGGATGCCCGTCCAAGTCTATCTGCGCGCCTCTCTTGACATGTGAATGTCGATCGCCTTGTTTCGTTACTTTGGCGTTTTGAACACAGTAGAATCCGGACAAGGAACTGTCGGCAGGGAACTGGGGGGCAGGGAGTTGGAGACAGGAACTTGGGGCAGGGAACTGGGACAGGGAACTGGGGACAGGGAACGGGGGGCAGCAAACTGGGGACAGGGAACTTGGGACAGGGAACTGGGGAGTGTTCCCGCCGGACCTCAACCGCCAGCTCCAGACGATGGTTTTCCCCGCTGGCAGTGTTCCCCGCCGGACCTCAACCGCCAGCTCCGAAGGGCAGCGTTCCCCGCCGGACCTCAACTGGCAGTGTTCTGCGCCGGACCTTAAGCGCGAGCTTGGGCTGGCAGTTTGCTTCTAGTGTGTGGACAGGCCGTGTGGCCAAAGTACGTTCCTGATGAACGCGGAGTGTCGCTGGTGAGCGGGATGATTGGCGGTATCATGTGAGATGTTTGCTTCTAGTGTGTGCGGACCGTGTCGCGAAAGTACGTTCGTAATGTCGCAGCGCCATTGGGATTTGCGCGGCCTTGGTTGGAAGTGCGTTTGCGTGGCGCCGTGCCACGGGGGAGCGCAAAACATGCTGGCGTAAACACGGCGTGTGGCTGGTGAGCGGGATCATTGGCGGTTTCATGTGATATGTTTGCTTCTAGCGTGTGGCCAAAGTACGTTCGATGTCGCAGTGCCATTGGGATTTGCGCGGCCTTGGTGGAAAATGCGTTTGCGTGGCACCATGCCACTGGCAAGCGCGAAACGTGCTGGCGTAAACGCGGGGTGTCGCTGGTGAGCGGGATGATTGGCGGTATCATGTGAGATGTTTGCTTCTAGTGTGTGGCGGACCGTGTCGCGAAAGTACGTTCGTACTGTCGCAGCGCCATTGGGATTTGCGCGGCCTTGGTTGGAAGTGCGTCTGCGTGGCGCCGTGCCACGGGGGAGCGCAAAACACGCTGGCGTAAACACGGCGCGTCGCTGGTGAGCGAGATCATTGGCGGTTTCATGTGATATGTTTGCTTCTAGTGTGTGGACAGACCGTGTGGCCAAAGTACGTTCGTGATGTCGCAGTGCCATTGGGATTTGCGCGGCCTTGGTTGGAAGTGCGTTTGCGTGGCGCCGTGCCACTGGGGAGCGCGAAACATGCTGGCGGGCGTAAACGCGGTGTGTCGCTGGTGAGCGGGATCATTGGCGGTATCATGAAATATATGTTTGCTTCTAGTGTGTGGACAGACCGTGTGGCCAAAGTACGTTCGTGATGTCATAGTGCCATTGGGATTTGCGCGGCCTTGGTGGAAAATGGCCGCGCCACTGGGGAGCGTGAAACATGCTGGCGTAAACGCGGCGTGTCGCTGGTGAGCGGGATCATTGGCGGTATCATGTGATATGTTTGCTTCTAGCACAGGTGGAAAACGCGTTTGCGTGGCGCCGTGCCACTGGGGAGCGCGAAGCATACTGGCGTAAACGCGGCGTGTCGCTAATGAACACAATAATTAGCTGACAAGCGGGATCATTGTGGTATCAAGAGTGTCCCAAAAGAGCTCCGCAAGCAAGAGCTTCCTACAAGAGTGACCCACAAGAGTGTCCCGCAAGAGTGTAAGAGTGTCCTACAAGACGGCGTGTCGCTGGTGAGAGGGATGATTGGCGGTATTACACCTTTCCACTGTCTGACAACTTGATGTCACGTATTTTCTTAGTTCAGTCGGATCTCAACGAACAGCAAAGAGAAAGGTTTGTAGCCAGCATGGCCTTGCGTCAAATCAACATGAACAACTACACATACTTAGGTGTCAAAGGCTTATTCCTTGATCTCTATTGCGGAACCGCCACAGGAACTGCCGATCCTTCGGTCCGCAGGCAGAGAAGATCCACTTTCCTTGTTCTCGATGAAGGAGACTTGGAGGAAGAATCCGGATACTGGGTGATGGATCAGGAAACAGGCGAGGAAGGATTTGTGCGTTTGTTCTCAGAATCCGAATTTTGGGTGTTAGCAGCTAAAGGAGGATACACCCGTAGAAGAATCCATGGAAGAAGATTCAGAAAACCATCCAAAGGCGGCAAGGGAAAACGCCGCGGAAAAGGTAGAAGCCCCGGCTTTGTCAGCCGTAGAGGCAAAGGTGCAGGGGCACATTATGCAGAGTACCCTGACAACTCAGGTTTCTATGGAAAAGGCAAGAAAGGAAAGAAAGGTGGAAGGAAAGGACTCAAGGGAAAAGATGCGTTCAAAGGCAAGGGAAAAAGCAAGCAACAGAATCCTTTCAACAATCCAATGTTGCAACCACCGAAGAGCCTTCATCAGCTCAGCCAACTCCCAATGCCGAAGAAACCTGGAGTGCACATGAAGCAAATTGGTCATGGGACTCGTATGGATATCACACAGACCAGTACTATCCTGAAGATGTCTGGCAGGCAAATGAAGCCACTTGGCAACATTGGACATACTTTGCGGACGGACAGACGGACAGACCGCAAGATGGAGAGCACGGTAGCTCAGAGCCAATGCCTGGCCAGATGAACCAGTCAGCAGACTTCCGGTATTACGGAAACCATGCAGAAGAAACGACTGGTGAAGAACATGTTTCACATCAGTATCACCTAAACCCTGCCGGTAGCAGTACAGACTACCGACATTCCGGTTGTTCTGAAGTGATTGGTCCACGCTTCTGTTCTTCTTTTGTCAACTTTGACGATGGATTTCACCATGCTTTGCTTTCTGAAAACATCGACTTGAGGTACAGTCCGACCTACGTGATCATAGACAGCGGCTGTACCAGAGCAATGGGTTCAAGGACCGCCATTATGCGTCTAGTGAAAGCATGTAAGAGACACTACAATGCATCAAAGATTGATTTCTCTTTTGAGCCTTCATTAAGTCGATTTTCATTCGCGAATGGTGAACAGTCCAATGTCCGAGAGAAGCTGGTAATCTACTTTCAGAACGACCAGTCACCCACAGGGTGGATCACAACTGCGATAGATATCTTAGACCAAGGCGATGTTCCAATCCTTTTTAGCGTTGAGCAGCTCAGGAACCTTCGCGTGTCTATTGAGCATACTCCAGTCGGCGACTATTTGACTTGTCCTTTGTTCGGCCTGAAGCGATTTTCGCTGCCAGTGAGCACTTCGAACCATAATGTCTTAGACATCATGATGTTTGCCAGCTCAGTTCGTAAGCCGAACCACAGTTTCACTGCTATCAATCCTTCGTACGCAACTTGTCCTGCCTGCAATGGGAAGCATCGCAAGCACACATATAAAGATGGATGCAAGAAGGCAGAGACATCCGAAGTGAAGGAAGACGAGTCAGCAGCCGATATTCCGGCTAAGAAACCAGAGAAGCACATCGCAAGTGGAGATGCCAAAGTCGATCCGCCATCGAAGCTTATTTCGATGCCTCCACCGGCCAAGAAGGTGACACCTCCGACATACCGGAAGACAGAAAAGTCACTTGATTTTGGTACGCCATTTGAGCATTCAAAGATTCCAAGTTCGAGCTCAGGAGCCGACAAGCCTGACGTACCTCCAGCAGCACCAGACATGCCGGTGAAGCCAGATCCTCAGGGAGAATCAAAGGAAGACTTGAAACCAATACCAACAACAGTTCATCGGGAGAAGAAGGCGCCTAAGGTTTCTGTAACATTGCCGTTAGCATTGCAGAGAATCCATGAAAAGCTGTCTCACCCAACTGAACTCTTGAAACTGCATTTGAAGCGCTATCACATGTCAACTGAGGAGTTCAAGAAACGTACTTCAGCTTTGAAGATTCCTGCTAAGATCTATGAAGAGTACGAGAAGGTAGTTAAGCAGTGTGACACATGTCAGAAGTCGAAAATTGCACCTTCAAGATCAAGAATTTCAGGTATGAGAAGTGAAACGTTTGGAGAACTCACCTTTGTTGATCATGGTGAACTAGCTATCAACGACGACAAGTCCAAACTTCTTTTCCTGATTATCTATGACGGCGCTACGTCTATGACCACTGCTTACGTTTGTAACGGCAAGACTGAAGCAGAAACGATTGGCTATCTTTTGGAGTACTTTGAGACATACCAGTTGAATCCTGAGTATCTTGTCGGTGATCAAGGTTTCATGGGCACTGAACTTGAATCCTTTTACAATAGGAACGTTAGGGCCCGGTACTCCGTGGCCAAATAGAGCTGAAGCAGCTGTTCGCATGTACAAAAAGCAGATCACCCTGACGCTTAAGGCCGTGACTGAGGATCCATCTAGATACGAGATCACGTACCGTCAACTCCTCAGACAAGCATCACTTGCCAGGAACTCCATGGTTACTTTTGGTGGAGTATCTCCACCTGCACATCTTTTGTACCCAAAACATTACACCGGAACAGCTTACAGCTTCACTTCCTTCTCCTGAGAAAAACATAGATGCCCTCAGAACACTTGCCATGAAGTCTTACTTAGAAGCAAAACAATCAGACGATTTGAGACGAGACATTTCTGCAAGACTTCAATTGAGTGATGGTCCATTTTATCCTGGTGATAAGATCTACTATTGGACAGAAGATAAATCCAAGGTAAAGTCTGATGGAACCCATAGTGGAAAATGGATCAAAGGCAAGGAAGGTCGTTAGTTCTGACGGCAGTATGGTTGGTATAGATTTAAGCACCAGGACCCTAAAGGTCAACATCAGCTAGGTCCGCAAGGACATCAATCCGATCGAAGATGTTGAGGCGCCACTCGACCCTGTTGCACTACTGAGTTCTGAGAACGCACGGACCGATATTCCGGTAACTGACCACGCAAGCTCTCTAGTCCAGAGCGACGGAGCCCAGATCGGCGTAGAAGGCTTCACATATTCCTCTTACGCATGGCAACCCGTATTGACTGGCAAGATTGATTTCTTAGAATTGTTCGCAGGTTCAGCACGGTTGAGTCAAGTTGCTGCCATCAACGGTTTGCGTGTTGGACAACCTATTGACCTTAGAACAGGATTTGACATCTTGACCAGTGACGGTCGTAAGAGGACGATGGAGATCATCGAGAAACAGAAAGCCTAAAGTTTATAAAGTCATCTTTATGGCGCCGCACTGTGCTCCTTGGAGTCAGATGACCAATATCCATGATCGCGACGCACGAGATCAGCGCAGACAGAAGTTTCTTCCAATGTTGGAGTTCTGTTGCCGTGTTGCCATATTTCAGATTGAACACGGAGGCCGTTTCATCATTGAGAATCCAGCCTCATCCGCCCTTTGGTACACCAGATGTTTCCAACGTCTTTTGTCACAACGTGGTGTTACCTATGGCACTCTTGACATGTGTTCATTTGGAATGAAAGACCCTAATGGCTATTACTACAACAAACCAACTTCTCTTTTACACAACTTTGAGCAAAGAGTTATAGCACCTGTGTTCAAGAGATGTAGTAATAAGCTCGGGGGTGAACAACACCAACATCAACCATTGGAAGGCTCAGCACCTGGCTTTGGAAGCAGAACTAAGTTAGCTCAGGTATATCCTTATCGTTTCTGTTCCAAGCTTATTCGCTGTCTTCTGCCGCTGGGAAGCCATCATGGATTGTTTCACGCACAGACTACCGTAGTTGTAGATCTGCTTGAAGAACTCGATATTCAATTCCGGGTCTCGAATCACTCCAGCTCTTCCTGACGGAAAGCACGAATTGTTCACTTCAGCGAATCTGATAGTGTAACAGTGAAGGATTTTTATGTTCGACGCCTTATGAACAGAGTTAACTCGCTCCCTAAGGGACATGAGTATACTCCTTGGTCTGAGTCATTGCATATCGCACATGATGTTTCACATATGCGCCAGATTTTTGCACCTACCATGGCATTTGAGCACGCCACAGTTTTACCCGGTACTTCTGAACCACTGAAGGTCAGGTACCGTCAGACCGCAGGTGTTCTGTTTTTATGGCGTAAGAAGGATACAACTAAGTTGTACATCCAATCACATCCTTTTGACGACTTGTCGAAGTTGGTGGAATCAAATTGCAGCTGTGTCTTTTTCTGGAACTCTGATGGTCGCGTTCCGTCCAAACCTGTTCGCACACCTGTCACACCTGACACTGTTGGTGCACCACCTGCGCCACCTCCTGGTTTGGATCCTGATGAGTACATGACACCAACTGGTCTTGACATGCCTGGCGACATCCCCGGTGATCCGTTCACACCTGGTGACTTCTTTACACCTGGAGACAGTCCAGATTCACCATTTACACCTTCTCCAGCACAACCGCCGCAAGACAATCCGTTTCCACCGTTTCCAGGCCAACCACCACCGTCACAACCAGACACCAACATGCCTGGAGAACTTCCGGATACACCACCTTCAGGACCACAGCCACCATCACAGTTTCCACCATCTACTCCTGCAGCCACAGTTCCACCTATTCCCAATTCCTTTTTACCATTGACTCCTGTGCAACCAGACACTCCTGTTGTTCCTACACTCGTTGTTCCACCGTCTATTCCAGATGAGCCGATGATTTTTGGTGAGAAACGACCAACTCCTTCTCCTGTGTCTGACCGCCCTTCGACGAAAGCTCGTCCTACAAGACCTGTACAGATGCCTGTCTCGCCTTCACCTCCTACGGTTCCACCGAGCAACCATCTGGGGGGTGATGATCGACTCGTCTTTTCGCCGCCGGTCGTCCGAACACCGAAGAAACGCAAGCCGGAGAATGATCCGGAAGATGATATACCCGAATTTCCGGAAGAAGAGGACGCCGGTGATCCAGATGCTCAGCCATCCGGA
Organism: Durusdinium trenchii; assembly: GCA_963970005.1. Classification (NCBI taxonomy): domain Eukaryota; class Dinophyceae; order Suessiales; family Symbiodiniaceae; genus Durusdinium; species Durusdinium trenchii. The sequence continues at coordinate 1,141,814 of CAXAMN010011780.1, forward strand.
CCTAGTTTGCCGATCGCAGACGACAATGATGGACAGCCAGCGTCACCCGAATCTCCGGAGCCCGTGTCACCTGAATCTCCGGAAGCTGTAATCGTCGACTCCGATATCCCGGACGACGTAGCAGTTGACGTCAGAGAAGAGGAAGAAGAAGAAGATGACGTTGACTCAGATGAAACCATTGACTATAACGACCTGTACGTGGACGAAAACAGCTGGAGCTGGTTGTCAGCCGAACAGAAGCTTTGCAGCAATACTGGTTCGTTCACAGTACCTCGGTACATTGATGGTTCACCTGTAGATCTTAAGACCGTTCCGTCCTATGCTGACTTTGTTACACCGTCTTCATACATGGCACAGAAGAAACGTCAGCTACTTCGTAAGAACTATGCCGACATCAAAGAAATCTACTCCGGTATTACGGAGGAAGACAAGGCCTTCCTGACCTTGTATCAATCACAGGAAGATAAGTTGTTTTCCTATCTTGTCGGTAAGAAACGCAAGGAAGCAACCCAGCAAGAAAAACGCCAGTTTGCCAAGCAATTCCTGGAGGCCAAACAGGCCGAACGCAAATCCTGGTTCGACAATGACGTCTTCGAGCTTGTTGACATGCGTAAGCTCAAGATCAGGAATTACGTCGCTGGTGGCTGGGTTCTTACCGTCAAGAAGGACAAGGACGGTAACTTCCTTAAGTGTAAGGCACGCTGGGCGCTAAAGGGTTTCCAAGACAGACAGAAGGACACCCAACAAACCGACAGTCCTGCAGCCAGTCGTTCAGGTTTTTGATGTGCAACACAGTTTGCAGCTAATTGCCAATGGGATCTGTATCATATGGACCTGAAGACCGCCTTCCTGCAAGGCGAAGCATATGATGAAACTAGAGACATCATTTGTCAGATCCCGTCCGAATGCGGTTATCCACCACATATAGGAGCAAAGATGAAGAAGTCCGCATACGGTCTGAACGATGCACCACGCAGATGGTGGCAGGTTGTCGACAAGGCACTTCTTAGTTATGGACTTGTGCCAACTCGAGCCGACAGATGCACCTATATTTTGTACGGCGATAAGATGTCATCAAAAGACACTTCGTTGTCTAAGTCATTCCGGAAGACGTCTACGTCCGATGATCCTGTCCAAGAAGCCATCGACATGTTGCTAGATCCTGTAGCACAGAATAATGCACAAGGCCGGAGACCACATGGTTTCATTTGTCTTCATGTCGATGACTTGTTCATGGCCGGAGACAAGGTCTTTGCAGACAAGGTGCTTGCCAGCATTCGTAAGGACTTTAACGTAGGCTCCGAAGACAAGAATGACATCATGTTTGTTGGTCAACGTATCAAGTGGAAGACTCATGATAAGCAAGGACCATACATCTCTTGTGACCAAAAGCTTGCAGTAGATGCTGTAGAGGAAATCAAGTTTGAGAAAAATCTAAAGGACAACGTTGCTTGTAATCCTCAAACGCATACAGCATATCGCTCTGTTTTAGGCCAGCTCAATTGGCTGCAGAGTCGAACGCAGGTTCACTTGCGTTACAAGTTCTCAAGATGTGCGTCCGCCGCTTCGAGTCCGACCATTGGTGACGCGCGTGAGATCAACAAGGTTGTTCGTACTATGAAAAGCCAACATGTGGGTGCTCGATTCTGGCCTCTCAAGGGCAATCAACGCATCCTTGGCTTTCCTGATGCATCGTACCGAAACAACAGTGACAAGTCCAGTCAACGTGCACACGTCATCTATCTAGCTGAAGAAAGGCAACCATATAACTCTCGATATTCCGAGAAGAAGAACAGCTCAGCTACACGTGGATCTATTATAGACTATGAGAGCCATAAGATCACCACTACTACTCAGTCTACCACTGTTGCTGAACTACAAGCCTTGATGAGGTGTTTTGGCACATGTCTTTTCCTCTGTGCTCTGTGGGCCGATGTCAGTGGCCAGATTCTTCTTATACACTTGCGAACAGATGCAAATAACCTGGTCACCAAAAGGAAACACATCACCCCGAACAAAAGGAAACACATCACCTCATTCAGATGCTCAGACACGAGAGCAACACTGCCAACATCGACGACTTGAGTCATGTCGCAAGCGAATTCTGTCTCGCTGATCCTTTAACAAAACACACCGCAAAACCGGATGAACTTGTAAGAAGCATGGAGACAGGAACACTCCGACAGGTTGATGTACACCCATCTTTCCGCACACTTGTGAAACACAAGGCCTTTATAACTGAGTGGGTCATTAACAACCTGCCGGATCCACAGTTTGTTCTCACATTTTTCGCTGAAGACATATCAGACTGTGTGTATTCGCTCATCTATGCTTCATGACATTTTTCTTGTGAATTTTTGTCTCAAGAAAATTTGTGTCTGCGACTGCATTTTTGGTTCAAGCGCACGGGCGACAAGCTTGAGCATATTTAGTCTCTGTGATCATTATGGGCCGCAAGACTCCCTCAGCTGCTTCCGAGACCCCAGTGGCACCTGTTCGTTCACCTGGTGGCACCGTCTCGCACTAGAAGCCAAGTCTGGTCCCAGCTAGCCCACTACGCGACCAGAATTGCGGTTCAAACCCAGTGTGAGCCTTTCGCGTCAGAATGATTCCTTTGATCAGAACATGAGGGAACTGGCCGATTCCTGCCGAGATCAATCGAAAGGAAGCAGTTCCTGTCTCCAGTGCCGTCCCAAGTCTTCCCAGTTTGTCCTCTTCCCTGCCGCCAGTTCCCTCTCTCCAAGTTTCCGTTCAAGTTCCCTGTCTCCAGCTCCCTCTCTCCAGTTCCCGCCTCCAGTTCTCTGTCGTTTCCAGATTCCCTGTTTCCTTTCCTGCGACTTGACACGGTTGGAGATCAGTCTCGTCTGAGATTCTGTCAGTCTTGATCAACGACTCAAGGTTCCACAAAAATGGTGTTCCCGCTGATCTCAGACACAGCTGATCTCAGACCAAGCACCAAAAAAAAACACCCTGCTCAAAAAAATGTGTTTCCGCTGATCTCAAACAAAGGTCAGACCAAGCATTGAGAAAAAACAACCAGCATGCTCAAAAAATGGTGTTCTTGCTGATGCACAGCCGACTCAGACCAAGCATTGAGAAAAAGCCAAGTCAAATCAGGAAGCAAGCAGTGAAAACGCTGCAATGGCCACGCTGTTGTCTCTTTTCTGGAAAGCATTGCGAAGGGTTCTTCCCGAAAATCCCTTCACTGACACTTCGACACACACTCACACACTGACACTTCCACTTTCTTCCGCACTGCATCGCACTGACACTTGGCAAGTGAGCATGCAATGAGCATGCAAGCATGCAAAACTGGCACGGGAGATGTCCCAATGCAAAAAATTTCACAAATTCTCTCTTGAAGGCGGAGGGCGGGACGAACAATGTCAACCGAAAAGTGCAACCCTGTGTCGAGTGCGCGAAATGCAGGCGAGAGTGCGATTTGCGGGCTGCGCGCGCAACCCTCTGCGCAGAGCAGCCCCGGAGTGGGAAGAGAACTGGCGACTTGGCAGTGCAACTTTTGTGCGTGGAGCAGCTGGGGAGTGGGTTTGGGAGAACTGGTGAGTGGGCAATGGCTGCGAAACAAGTGTGGTGCGTGGATTTGCTCGATCTTCACACGCAGCAACCTCTGCCAGAGGCATTCCGCACGGTGCTCCTGCAGCGACCGCAACTACAAATTGCAGTTCGTCCCTGCATGGCAGACGGACATTTCATCTGGCAGTTCCAGGAAGATGGAAAGGAAAGCTACCCCAAGCTGCACGTGTTGGCCAATCCGTATGGGGAAATTGCTGACAGAGTCTTTTGTGAACTGCAAATTCAAGCTTCCACTCTCGGATGAGTCTTGCGGAAGGAACTTTCCAGGGGTGCCATGTGCTGCGAGAAGTTGCAGCTCCGGGGTGTGTCCAATGCAGCCGAAGGGTGTTTTGCGGAGTGCTGCTCCCGAGGTCGAGTTGGGCCAGTCCCGAAACTGAACGTCCTGGCACCAGGGGCACAGCTTAATCGGTCAAACTTTGCAACACTGAGAGAGACCTTCAGTGGTCAGCACCAGGAAGCATTCCATGACCGGCTCTATTTCAGGGGGAGTGCTTTTCATGGATGAATCATCGAGCTCCATGCGGCAGACCATTTGCAATTATTGTTTGAGCTAAAAGTGTCCAAGTCTGCTCATGGGCTGTTCCTAAGGCCAGGGATGTTTCCTGAAGACAGATGCTAAGGCACCCACCTTGAGCCTCTCGTGGACTGGTGTGATGTTTGGAGCTTCCGCAGGGAGCAGCTCAACCCACAGGGGTTTTTCAAATTTGTCACACACAGAATGCTCGGTTGTCCATGTCACCGAGCTCCAATTAAGGAACTTCTTTGCCAATTTGGTGAGTCGTGGCGGGAGTCTTTTCCAATTTAAGGCAGTGGGCAAATGTGGAAGAGAGGGCTGTGATTTCTGTGCCCATGAGGTTGACTCCACAAGGCTTTTGCAATTTTCACAGGCCCGCGGCCCGATGTTGTGGAATCACTCGGCAAACAGAGCTGTTCAATGCCTGCGCCACAAAATGCACCTTCAGGCAGCGCTCGAGGTTTGTTAGTATGGTCCATGTCAAAGGTGATGGTTGTAAGCGTGAGGCAACTCTCGAATGCATATTTGCCTGGCTACAGCAAGGCATGGCACACACCGTTGTCTTCAAGGATAGCAGTGTAATCCTGCCATCACAGGAACAACTCGAAGGATGCCCTGTCCATCATGTTCCGCTTGCCGCTCATGTTCCTATGAACCCAGAGGAAATTCTCCTTCTGACCACTCTCCATACAATCCGAGTTAAAGCCTTTATGAACTGTGCAGCCCCAGTTGAGCTCGCAATCCCGCCCTAAGATACATTGGAAGTAGGGCTTTCTTGGATTGCACTGCTATTAAGAGGCTCGCTAAAATGCCAGGAAGGCACAAATGGCGAGGAGTCTATGCTGAGGAAAATGCTTTCGCTATTTGTCCTGCTATGCGATGGCCACGAACTGCCGCCTGGAACAGACTGGTTGCCCACCTTTGTCAAGTACCCAGGTCCTTGCCCCTTGCTCGAAAGTGCGTGCTGCCTGCAAGAGCTCATAGCGCCATGCTACGCAGGGATGGAAACCTCCTATGGAAGGGTACTCTGAAGGAAGGCTTGTTTTGCGATGATCCTCAGCTCTACTATGGAAATTGGCCTGGTATAGCGTCTGGCCTACCCTGGACTCGCGCCAAGGCGTGCGCCCAGACTCTTAATGAGTGACTGTAAGACCACGATAGTTGTGGCCAGAAAGGCTTGTCTTCATCCAAGACCAGGGGTATATCCCATGTCTGGGATCATATGCAGCCAGGGGCGCCTCCTACTGGAGTCGTCGGGAATGACCTTGGTGGTACTCAACCAGACAGACTGGGAGCGATCCAGTCCATAGTGGCTGGGGTTCCATAGCTGCAAGGAAGGCAGCTGTGGATTCGGAAACCGCAGTGGCAGTGGGGCATCCGAGATCCCTTGCGATTCACCTTAGTGAGGACATAGAAAACATGCTGAGGGAGAACTTCGAGGGTGAACCGCATGTGATTATGAAAGAAAGAGCAATGTTCCTGAACAAGTGGACAAATCGTTGCAAAGAGTTGAGAAACCAAGAAGCTGAGTTGCACGAAAGGTTGGCTCCTCACTTGAGGAAGGTGTTGAAAGGAAAGCGGTTGCTTGTTTTCAAAGAGATTTTGGCAGACCTCCACTATCCAGATACAAGCTTGATAGATGACATTTGTGGTGGTTTCAGTCTGTCTGGCTGGCTACCCAAGTCACACGTTTTTCCACCGTCGCTGAAGAGACCAACTCAAAGCATGGAAGCAGTGCAAAAGCAAGCCAAAGGAGTAAATCTCAATATTTGCAAACAAGTGTCCAGTGTGCAGGATTCGAGCTTGTCGGAAGATGTGTGGAAATTGACATTGGAGGAGATCGAAAAAGGTTGGGTTTGGGTCGACGAAGAGTGCGATCCTGCTAGAAAGGTGCTTGCAAAACGTTTTGGACTGAAGCAGGGCGAGAAAACGAGGTTGATTGATGATTGCACGATCGGAGGCTTCAATTCCACTTGCGGGTCTTGTGAACGTTTGAAAGTGCATGCGATAGATGAGATGGCTGCATACATATCCTGGTGCTTGACAAATCTGGGCAAATGTTCCATGGAGGACGTGCTCGGCAAAACCTATGATCTGACCAGCGCATACAAACAGTTTGGCATTTCTCCTTCCGACAGGGATTCTCTCAGGATTGCTGTTTGGGATGCTGTTGAAAAGAAGGTGAAGTTCCTGGGGGTAAATGCTTTGCCCTTTGGTGCTATAGGGTCGGTAAGCTCTTTCCTCCGTGTGGCCATGGCAATTTGGTTCATCGGGGTGCGGGGCCTTAGGTTGCGCTGGACTAGTTTCTTCGACGACTTTACCATCTTGTCCAAACAGATAAGTGCCAACAACGCTTCAACGGCGGCAGAAAGCCTGTTTAATCTTTTAGGAGTAGTCTTTGCAAAAGAAGGTAAAAAATCGGTTCCATGGAGCACGAGAGTAAAGACTCTTGGCTTGATCTTGGATCTGAAGCCCACGGGAGACGTGCCTTTGTCAGATGCAGAGTTTTTCGTAGCCATAGGACACACGGAATCCAGAGTGGCAGAGCTTTCGCAGACAATTCAATCTCTCTTGGAAAACCAAACAGTTTTTCGGAAAGACGCAGAGAAACTTAGAGGAAGGTTGCAGTGGTTCGAAAGTTTTGCTCTTGGGCGAACAGCTCAACAAGCTCTCAGAGTTGTCAGTGGCTTGGCATCAAATAGCCGGGCAGATGAGTCACTTTCGACCTTGGAGATAGAGGCGCTGGATTTCTTGAGAAATCGTGTATTAAGGGCACCACCAACCCGCATTCAGACGACGAACTTGGACACCTGGATCGTCTTCTCGGACGGAGCTTGTGAAGGATCCTCTGTGAAGGAGGGCTCCATTGGTGCCGTTCTTATAAATCCGCTCGGGACCCCAGTGGCCTTTTTCTCAGAAGTGTTGCCAAAGGAAGTGATGACATCTTTCTTGCTAGATTCGGACCATCCGATATTTGAGTTGGAACTTCTGCCCGTTTTCATCGCAGTGCTTCTTTGGAACAATTGTTTAAAACACAGCCAGTGTGTTTTCTATGTGGACAACGAAGCAGCGCAAGGAGCCTTGATTTGTGGTTCTTCTTCGACGGTCCAGGGAAACAGGCTTTTGAAACTCTTTGTAGAATTTGAGATGCAATGTCAAATCAAAGTATGGTTCGCTCGTGTGCCGACAAGCAGCAATCCAGCGGACAAACCAAGCAGAGGAGAAACTGAAGAACTGGTCACTCTAGGTGCCAGTAGATCAGTTGTCGATTGGCAAAGCTTTATGGCAATCTTCGAGAGCAAGGTCGCAGGAGTTGGGGTTTGAAAGAAGGGACCTCGAACTCTCTCAGCTTGCTCGAAAAAAGATTGCGCGTGAAGCGGTGCTTTTTCTCTTTCTGCTGTGTACATGTGCACATGTTGTTTAGCAACATGTAACATAAGAGCTTAAAGCCTAAGCAACCGGTTTCCTAACAGAGAAATAATCTTTTCTTCTTTTCCTTCTTCTTCTTCTTCTTCATCTTGGTTGGGGTCCATGGATCAGAAGATGTGGTTGAATCCAACGAACGAACATTCTTCTTTTTCAAGATGCTCTCAAACACTGTTCTAGGCGATGAAGAAAGCGCATCCTCATTCCCTTTCTTCTTGGATTTCAAAACAGGTGACGATGATGAAGGGGTGGCCGTAGTAGTAGGACCGTGGACGACAAGAGCAGTCGAGTCGGTATGATGACCAAGATCTTCTGAAGAACCACCTGTCTCCTTGAACAAGTTGACCCTTTTCATCTTGCCAGACCGGAGACGTTTCCCCAAGCAGTCAGAAACAAAAAGACCGAAACCACTGAAGCTTGCTTTCCGCTTTGTGTTTTCAGCTGTGTTGTCGTTTCACTTGTCGTTTTGAATTTAGATGTTTCTGGTCATTTAATGCTTGGGGTTATGTAAATAACTCGCGTAGTACACTAAGTAAGTAGATGCGCTCATCTATATCGCTTGCGCCTCATGTACTCCTTCTCCTGCATACAACAAGCGGGATAAAATCAGTACAGGGCTAAGTAAGACACGGTTCTCCGTTTGCATGGACTCCAATGTTGGCCTCTCTGCACTGGTCAAGGGCAGATCTCCTTCCATTGGGCTGCGGAAGGCCTTGAGACGTTCTGGCTCCACGATCGTTGCAGGATGCCTCTATCCTTCCTATCACTTTGGGCCTACAAGATTGCTTTGAGCAGACCATCCTACCAGGGACAATCTTTTCCCTGAACCTGTCCAGAGCTTTGTGCCAACAGGCTGCTCCCTGGATGAGTTCCTGAGCCTTATGAAGATCTCTGGCCTCAACCGTTTGGCGTCAAACTGGGTCAGACTTGTCCTCCGTTTGCTGTCTGCTCTCCCTGCATGGTTTTGCCGTGTCTCATCAGATAGCTGGAGGTTTGAACACGTCGATTTCACGCACTACCCGGTCCACCGTGGCAATAAAGAGATCCCTTCCACGTATGAATTTGATAGCAGTTTGGGTTTCCCTGGCGAGGGACCCTTTGATTTGGGGGTCTCCTCACTCGCGCCTTTGGACTTCCTCTTTCATGCGTGGACTTCAATCGGCTTCTGCCTTTTCAGTCGGCGCTTTTGGATTTCCTTTGGCCTTGAGTGGACTTCAATCTGTGGATTTTGTGGCCATTGCGTGCCTGGGGGGGGACGGCCGGGAAAATCATTCCGGTTCCGCCTCCCTAGGAGGTTTTCTTCATCTCCTCGCTTGGCAGGGCACCTTTTGTGGATTTTGGTCCTTACTTCCGGTGCTGAACACCAGGGTTTAGGAGTTTCGGCGGTTCGCCATGGTCCTTGCCTCATTCCGCGCCATGGAGCTGATCGCATCCGAGCGGAGAGCAGAGAAGAACTGGAGTTGCCACAGGGCAGGCCGGTTTTGGAGGCCGCCCAAAAGAACAGAGACAAGCTGCTAGCACTTTTTTCTGCATGGCTGGAAGGCCAAGTTGGATTCGATCCTCATGGTCTCATCCCCCGACATTAAAGCAGTGAACACCCTACTGGAGCGCTATGGGCGAGAGCTGTATCGAGTTCAGCCGGCTTGGGACCTGGCTTACTCCTGGCTCCGTCAGGAGCCTCCTGTGCACCACCTCGCTCTTTACCCTGGCAGGCGATGGTATCCATCATCACTACCTCCTGGATGTGGGGATGGAGCAGGGTGGCAGGCATCATTGCCCTGTCATGGGGTGGGCTTACCAGGATTGGAGAAGCTCTAGGGGCTTTGAGGCAGGATTTGATCCTGCCGATTGACGTCGAGAACTCAGTGGACTATGCACTGCTGCAGGTGCATGAATCAAAGACAAGGTTCAAGAGCGCCAGGCACCAAGTGGCCCGTCTCGATCGCCCTCAGCTTTTGAAGGTGATCGAGGTGGCTTTTGCGCATTTGAGCCCTGAGCAAAGGATTGCCTCCCGCAGGGCATCTCAAGGCGTATAGACGTTGGGTCCCTCCGCGCAGGAGGGGCCTCATGGTTGCTCATGACCAGCGAGAACAGCAAGCTGACCCGCTGCAGAGGCAGGTGGATCAGTTCGAAAGTGATGGAGATCTATGTGCAGGAGGCGTGGTCAGTACAGTTTATGCCTCGCCTACCTAGGCATGTGAAGTTGCAGATTTTGAATGGGGTGTCCCTTTTCTCATGGGCCCTCGACTTGGTTCTCCTTTGGTGCCGCTGCGCCATTCCAAACACCGCATGGCCGGTGCTGTTCCACACGGAAGCGAAGGACTTCGAGCTGCATCACTTGGGTGGAAATGGCCGGGTGATGGAAGAGCCACAGAGTGGCTGTGTGTCAACTCCAGCCCAGCATGGAGAAAAGAAGGGCCAGAGCGTGTTCGATGAATTGAGTAGTAACTGAAGCTCCTCCTGAAGATGAATGGGCTGTATCACTTGCAACCTGTCGAAAATTGTTTACCCAACGGTCTCGAGCAAGATGTCCGCGCCACCCACAAAAGGGAACATGGTGCCACACCTTTTCCTTTCTGGTCTTTGGCCTGTCCTTTGCCCTTGCGATCACCTTCCTTTCCTTTCTGTTGCTCTTTTCTTGTTTTCCTTTGCCCTTGGTATCCTTACTTTTGCCTTTCTGGTAGTCATTCTTGTCTTTCTTGCCGTTTCCTTTTGGTGTCTTAAATTCGATCAACGTCCATAGGCATGGGTCCTTGATAAGCTGTGCTGCTACTTGCCGCCATTGAAGTAGCCCACTTCTGTTGAGAACGATCCCAGTGCAACACTAGTTCCGTTGAGTATTGAACAGTGTCGCCACTTGTCAAATTCAAACAGGATTTGAGTTGTCTACCTACGCGTCTCAAAAAAATAGCAGATTTAGACTCTTCCTTGAATCGTTGTTCCTGACTTGATCGTCTCTTCAAATACTTCTTCAAGCTTAAGGGGCTCAGGTTGTAGGGCAGTGTTCATCGAAATTGCCGGCCATGTAGTGGCTGCTCCCAAAAGCGCTAGTCCTCTAGCCTTTGACATAGGTTTCAAAGCTTTGTCCAAACTCCTCCAGCCATCAAACCCATTGGAGTCCTCCACAGCTTCAACCAATTGCAATGCCCTGCCCCCCCCTCAACGAAGCTAAAAATCCATAGAGCTTGATGCACCTGGTTTTCTCCCCTGTAGTTGCCAAGTCCATATCAAAGCTCTCATTCGGTTTGTCATGAATCTCCTTCAGATCCTTCATGTAAGCCTCATCCACTGAGCTTAGATAGATCTCAAATACCCATGACCACGCTCTGAACGCTTTGATCTCTTCTTCTAGTGTGGGTTTTGTGATCAGCTTTGACCAATCAGTTGTTGTTGTCTTCTTGTCTTCAGCAGCTTTCTTTACTGCCTCAGCTGCTGATGCTGTTGCTTGCGTGCTCTTTGTTACGACTTTAAAGATTTCTCTTATCTCTTCCACCGTTCCCGAACAATATTGTCCTTTTGACACAGTGTATGGGGTACAGAGTGCAACTCACAACAGTTTATCACCAATTCAGCAATTTAGGTTCTAGGCTCCAAATTTTTGGCTCGACACGCTCCTGGGATCCCAGTGAAATAGGGGCTTCTCTCTGGAATTCAAAGAGGGTTTCCCTTGTCCCTGCTCCGCTATCATGCGAGTTTTTTCTTGATACTCGAAGGTCTGCGATACGGTCAAAACATCATGGAACAATACATTCACAACTGTGAGCTATGTTACAAATTCCTCACAAAACCCCAATGCCAAGGCATTGACACTTGAAAGTCCCCCAAGGTCGCCTCACACTCAACCAGGATGTGCACAGCCAATGAAAGCTCTTATAAACTTCCAAAGCGAACTCATACATGCAGAGCCGAAGAAAACCGTGTGAAGAGATATACATGATGAAAAAACAGCTGTGCTATTCAGAACTGACTCTTTTGTTTGCCAACGATCTTAGGATGAACTGGTGGGTGCTGGTTTGGTCAATTTGTTTGTTCGGCTTTCGGTTGGACTTTGGATGTTGCTTTTGTTTTTTTTGGTGACTGCGAGTGGCTAGCAAACAGTGTTGATTTTAAACCACAAAGCTTTTGTCTTCGGCTGTCCAAGCTGTTCAAGCTGTTCAGGGAACAGCTGTCGGTCGGTTTTTGTTGGCGAGCGACCGTTGGGGGAGTCATCCGCCATGCCGAACTTCACCGTGGATCAGATGCGACAGATCATGGACAAGACGGATAACATCCGCTCCATGAGTGTGATCGCGCACGTGGATCACGGGAAATCGACTTTGACCCTTGACCATCCGCCCGCCTTTGGTGGGTTAGAGTGAAGGAAGGGTAACAATGGCATTGACGTCCCCAAGGCACAAAAGTCAGGATGGTCCAATGGTGCTAGATTTGTTGTTTATTTGACACCACCCCTCTTTGCATGACCGAGTTCCAACGGATGAATCCTGCCAAAAAAAATGACAAAACTGTTGCTTAGTTTTTTGCATCGTCAAATTGTATTATCCCATATAATCATTGCAAAAGGGATGTGCAATGGTCAAACCATCCAAGGTTAAGTCTTGCGAGGTTGCGCATTGATTCATGAAACCCTTTCATTGTGGTTTGTTGTTTGTGGCCAGAGCGCGGCCGAACCTTAAAACATCTTTGTGTTTGGTAGACCCCGTGCAACCCATGTCTCCATGCGACGCCAAGGACCGACTCCTTGATTTGCAAGGCCCGGGCCACGATCCGTTCGTTTGAGTCGATCGGGTTGGTTTGTAGACAACATTTGTGATGGTGCCAATCCACTTGACAAAAATCTGTTGAAATGAACAACAAATACATACACACACCTTTTTGGTTGTTCATGTTTCCCTGGTCTGGGTGCCTGACGGCCCTTTCATAAAGACCCGGTTCATTTGGTCACGCTCCGGTTCCAACTATGAATTCTTTGGAATCCCCTTCCGTTGTGTTGGGAGAGTCATGTCCTCCACATAACGTTTCTGCGTTCCCCAGCAACGTCGTTTACCACTGCCGTTTTTGCGATGTGAGGCGGGCATCATCTCCGCCAAAGCCGCAGGCGATGCGCGCTTCACTGATACCCGGGCCGACGAGCAGGAGCGAGGAGTGACCATCAAGAGCACAGGAGACTTGGCGAGAGAACGGACGGATGGGTATGATCTGTAGAACAGGAACACATTCGGAGACAGCCTGGACAGTTAGAGGTGTTCTGAAACAACCAACCAATGGACATCTTCAAACAAGAACAGCTCTTATCATGTGATGTGGAAGAGAGGAAAGGTAAAGATATACTGCCACATCCAAATACAATAACTAAATGGAGAACATTAAATCATTAGTGGATTGTTGAAGTCTGGTCCGGTTCCGGTGCGGGTGCGTTGTGTAGCGTGTAGCACTGGATTGAAATGAAAGTCCACAACCCTAGAAGTCAGTTCTTCTGTTGGGACACCAATGGAGTTTGAGACCCCTCCGGTTAGTTTTGTGAGACACCACGGTCCAGTCCGAAGTCCTGCCGTGTTTTTTTTTGAGCACCCAGGAGTGTCGCTGTACTTCGAGCACGACGAGGAAGATGGAAAAGGAAGCATTCCCCACTTGATCAATTTGATTGATTCGCCAGGGCACGTGGACTTCTCCTCGGAGGTGACCGCCGCGTTGCGCATTACGGACGGTGCCATGGTGGTGGTCGATTGCATCGAGGGCTGCGCCGTGCAGACGGAGACGGTCTTGCGACAGGCTCTGCAGGAGCGAGTCAGACCATGCCTTTTCGTGAACAAAGTTGACCGCTGCATCTTGGAGTTGCAGATGGAAGCAGAGGACATGTACTCCCGTTTCCGCAATGCTATTGAGAACGTGAACGTCATCATTGCCACCTACAACGATGCATTGATGGGTGATGTGCAGGTGCAGCCTGAAAAGGGAACGGTTGCATTTGGCAGCGGGTTGCATGGATGGGGCTTCACCACTGAGCGTTTTGCCAAGATCTATGCCCAGAAGATGGGAGTGGAGAAGGAGAAGATGATGCAAAGGATGTGGGGAGATTCCTTCTTCAATGCCAAGAAAAAGGTGTGGACAAACGTGCAGCAGCCAGAGGGTTGCACTGAGCCTCTGCAGCGAGCATTCTGCCAATTCATCATGGGGCCCATCAACCAGCTGATGCGTGCAATCATGAACGATGACAAGGAGAAGTATGAGAAGATGATGGGCACCTTGGGCATTGTGCTGAAGGGAGATGAGAAGGCCCTCACTGGCAAGCCGTTGATGAAGCGAACCATGCAGATTTGGATCAATGCTGCTGACACCTTGCTGACCATGATTGTGACCAAGCTGCCTTCCCCGCGAACAGCCCAGAAGTACCGAGTGGAGAACTTGTACGAAGGTCCAATGGATGATGCTGCTGCTTCAGGCATCCGCAGCTGCGATCCGGCAGGCCCTCTGATGATGTATGTTTCGAAGATGGTTCCCACCTCAGACAAGGGTCGCTTCTACGCTTTCGGCCGAGTTTTCTCCGGAACCATTGCAACTGGACAGAAGGTTCGTATCCAGGGCCCTTACTACAAGCCTGGAAGCAAGGAGGACTTGCATGTGAAGAACATTCAGCGAACTGTGTTGATGATGGGTCGTACCACGGAGCAGATTCAGGATGTGCCTTGCGGCAACACTGTCGCTCTGGTTGGCGTTGACCAGTACATCCTGAAGTCTGGAACTATCACCACTCTTGAGGATGCCCACAACATCGCTGACATGAAGTACAGTGTGTCCCCTGTTGTGAAGGTTGCCGTGAAGGCCAAGGACGGCAAGGACTTGCCAAAGCTCGTGGAGGGCTTGAAGAAGCTGTCCAAGTCGGATCCTTTAGTCGTGTGCACCACGGAGGAGAGCGGAGAGCACGTCATTGCTGGATGTGGTGAGCTTCACGTGGAGATTTGCTTGAAGGACTTGAAGGATGAGTATGCTCAGTGTGAATTCATTGTCTCTGACCCAGTGGTGTCCTACCGCGAGACCGTGAGCGAGGAGTCCACCCAGACGTGCTTGGCCAAGTCGCCCAACAAGCACAACCGCATCTACCTCAAGGCCGAGCCCATGGATGAGGAGCTCAACAAGGCCATTGAAGACGGACCTGCTGGCCCCAAGGCAGATCCCAAAGAGCGAGCCAAGCTCTTGACTGAGAAGTTCGACTGGGACAAGCAGGTGGCCCAGACCAAGATCTGGTGCTATGGCCCTGAGACCGATGGCGCAAACATTGTGGTTGATGCCACGGTCGGTGTGCAGTACCTCATTGAGATCAAGGAGCACGTGAACAGTGCCTTCCAGTGGGCCACAAAGGAAGGGCCCCTTTGCGAGGAGAACATGCGAGGCATTCGATTCAACTTGATGGATGTGACCTTGCACACTGATGCCATCCACCGTGGTGCTGGACAGATCATGCCTCCAACTCGAAGATGCTGCTTTGCTGCAGAGCTCACGGCCAAGCCAACTTTGCAGGAGCCTGTCTTTTTGGTGGAGATCACTTGCCCACAGGAGGCCATGAGTGGTGTCTACAACTGCATGAACCTGCGCCGTGGTTGTGTTTTTGAGGAGAATCAGAGGGAGGGTACTCCTTTAGTCCAGGTGAAGGCGCACTTGCCAGTGTCCGAGTCGTTTGGTTTCGTGGCTGCCTTGCGACAGGCCACCAGTGGTCAGGCATTCCCCCAGTGCGTTTTTGATCACTGGGAGAACCTGCAGGGCAATCCTTTGGACAAGGGCAGCAAGATGGAGGAGTTGATCCTGAACATCCGCAAGCGTAAGAACCTGAAGGTCGAGATGCCTGCCTTGGGTGACTACTTGGACAAGCTCTGAGATGACTTGCTAGGACAGATCTTTGAGTGGGCAGATGTCAATTAAGACCCCCAAAAAAACAGCGCTTGGTCGTCAGCGCATTCCAGTGATGGCGTGGGGGGTCAGGCCTGGATCCCCACGGCTCGCTTGCAGCACTTGCACTCAATAACGCTTCAGTCGCTGTGTGGCATTGGGCTCAAGGCATCTCATCATGTAGCTGTTCAATACCTGATGCGAGCCGCATCCTTCCGCCCTAGCTGCTTCAGAAGGAATCGACACCGAAACTCGGGCCACGGGAAAGGAACCACCGGGAAAGGACCCTTGGAACAAGTTGGAGCAAAGGGCTCTCGAAGTATAACGGAGGACAAGCTCGAGTCTTTTCTGTTCAACATGAGGAGTCAGGAAACGCCGCAAGAAGCCATTCATGTAGTTGACATGCGATGCCAAACAATATACATTGATGGGGGTGTCTTTCCACCCTTCTGTGAAGTTGAGTTCTTTGCATTTCTGACCACTGTGTTCTGCCTGGACGCATGTCCGACCTCGGCGCAGTGCGGTTCGCGCCAGGGTCAATGCTTTTACTTTTAGAGACCCCGGCGGGGCTGGGGAAGCTCAGCTTCGGAGGGGCTGTGCGGAAGGAGATTGGTTTGGGCTGCCGGCACGCGTAATTGAACGATTTCGTTCTAGCCCCGCAAAGCCTCCATCCCCTGGAAAGTGTCACAAGCTGCTCCGACTACTTTCTTAGATAAACTACACTCCCTGAAACTGAAACAATCACGGAAGTGGAACATGGCCCCTTGGATGACAAGACGTGACTTTCCACTTCCATGTTAGTGACACTACTCGGAGTGTAACTTTCCGCAAGTCAG
The DNA here is from genome assembly GCA_963970005.1 of Durusdinium trenchii. Classification (NCBI taxonomy): domain Eukaryota; class Dinophyceae; order Suessiales; family Symbiodiniaceae; genus Durusdinium; species Durusdinium trenchii. Next base: position 1,158,065 of record CAXAMN010011780.1, read on the forward strand.
GTTTCGAGTAGAGCTGGGCGTCTCTGTCCAAGTTCGGAGCGACCGACCCCCCAAACGCCACGTTTCTCCATTTGAGAAACTCCTCAATTTGATGGACGATGCATTCCATTGAGCCTCGCGATTTGTTTCTGACCAACTTCCCACGTGAAAGAGTTCAAATTGCAAGTAGAAGGCACCCAACTTCTACAACCCCTACCAAAAGGTTTTTCATGGTGATCCTGTCATAAATCGTCAGCTCCTTGCCATTCCTGGCTCTTTCGCTCCGCGGTCCGCGAGGTACGCACTCTTCACGGTGAAGAACAAGAAGCTCCTCAAGGCGCCGAAGAGTCCGACGAAGAAGGAGACAGGGGTGCGGTGTAGCGAAAGAGCTTTCGTTGGGCGAAAGAGCCGGGCAGCGGCGTTTTGACGAAGTTTGTTTCGCGCCGACTATGACTGATTGGGGCAAAGTGCCTAGACGGGGGCAGCGGAAGTAAGTAGTGAACCAGTTTAGTCTCTCAATATCGGCGCCTGATGTGGGTGACGATTGGCGAAGTCTCGATTGCAAAAATAGCAGATCAGGAACCTGTTGGTTCACTCTTTTTTAACTTCTGTGGAAGAGGAGATCCTTGAAGATGGATTTTGTGATGAAATAGCAAGGTCCTCGAAGAGCCACTGTTAATAAGCCAGACACCTACCAGTTGAAACCGCCCTGTAGCCTTTTTGGATGTTTCGGATTCTGGTCCTGGTCCTTTTGGACCAACCTGGCCAACCTGAGATCCAAGGCCAACCTGGCTTCCCCCCCCTGACCGACGGTCTCCAGCACCATGATGAAAGGGGATTCTTCCGGTCTCCAGGCTGATGCTGACTCCATCTTCGAGAACTTCAAGTCCGTCACTGACGCCTCGTGGTGGTGCTCAGCGGACGGAGACTGACCCGTTGGTCCCGGACGGCGCCCGTCCCGGATGGCGCCCGTCCCGGAAAAGGATGGGGACACATCTACAAATCGACTCGCGATGGGATTCCAAGTTTCATTCTCACCCTTCCCCAACAATCATGGAAGTGGGAATGACCCCTGAGAGGATCACAGTACTTTCTCCAAGCAGGGGGCCATACCCACTTAGGGGGTTTATATATATATATATGTATTATTATACAATATAAATATTCAGTGTTCTTTCTCGCATGGAAGCAACATCTGCATTTTACTGACCCAAAACAAGCTTGATAATTGATCCCGCCATCGCAACCGGCATGCAGCAGTTCGATGGCAGTGACTGCTTAGTGCCCCTAGTGCCCCTGGTGCTCTTCAAGTGACCAAAGCCGTGAAAATTGGAACCCCGTGAAGGGAGCACCGGAGCTCTTTGGATGCCTTCAAACAACAAAAAACATCTGCCTCCTCACCGTTCTCTTAAAAGCGTTTGTCTCGCTCCGCATGGCCATTTTTCTTCAGGCGGCAAGTTGGGCTCACGGCCTTTCACAAGTTCGAAGATACCAAGGCAGCCATGGAGGCACTGAGAGAACATGGCCGCCTCGGGGCATGGGGCGCTGACCCCGCAGACCGTCTCTGTCCCCACGTCGATGTGAAGACCCTGGACTTGCTGTGCTGACATTCCTGTCACTGGTAATCATGGTAATCCTTGCGTAGGCAGATGTAGATTGTTGATTAATAAATGCCACCTGCCAGAATGGTTTTACATTTGTTCTTTCTGTTTGTTATCAGTCACTCAACAGCCCACGTTATTTCGCTCAGATCATGGAAGTTCGTGCCAGTTTTTTGCAAGAGTTGCTCACCAAACATAATCCCCTCCAATGGTTGTTGATGAAAACTAGAAGAAAAAATATCAGATCATTATCATATCCTCCTTTCTTTAACTCTCCTCTGAACATATCTGCCCTCCATCATCGAGACCAAGGAATTCCTTCCATTCTCATGCCTCGACTTGCTCGCGTGTTTCGTCTTGTGTTTCGACATGAGACCAAGGCCGTCACCGGCGCCGAACGAGCAAACAAACGCCCGTTCACTGTCCACTGGGCATTCGGAGTCCAGGCCTGCACTGAGCTCACGGAGTCCTCAGTGGGGAAGAGCCTCAAGAAGTTTCTGAAGAAGAGCCTGGGACGAAGCATTCCGACTAAAACCGCTCGGTTTGGGAGCTGACATTTGGACCGGTTTGGGCTCTTAGTTGGTAGGCGTGTGGAGATTTAAAGATCCTGGTGGATGTTTGGGAGAGCCTGGGAACCATCCCAAGAATGAGTTCTTGAAAAGCCACAGTGCACTGCCCCACAAGTGAGGTGCGTGCAACAGTGCAGACGACTTTGCAGACATCCGCATTCTCGTGTATTCTGGCACAGCACCATCCCCCCCAAAAGCGACATAACAGATCATAATCATAACAACAATATATAATCAGCTTTGTGCTGGTGGATGTGCGCAAAACGACTCGTTGCTTCGCAGCGTTCCAACGAAACTCACCGTGCGATCCAGGAATGTGGTCGACGCCGGGCTCGCGGACAGCCTGACAGCCCCTGGGCGTAGCCGCTACGTCCCCCATTCACGTAACGCCTCCGGTCCAAGTGGACTGGAAGGTGCCCATTTTGGACGTCTAAGTCTAAGTGAGATGGGCCATGCGATCCACGTAACTGACCGTCGAAGTGAGTGGTACATTGATCATGTCCTGGCTCGTTGTTTGCCTCAGACTTTTTGTTCCAGAAACCTACATGGCGTGACCGGAGGTGATTTTGCAGTGAAGTCGCAGAGAAAGCCTGGGGGGTCCCGGTGGATTTCATCATTATGAGGTCAGCATGTAACTTATTCAAAGACAGCATGTTGGATTGTACGAATGAGTTGATGTAAAGGTGGGGATGTTTCATTTGTGCGCATACTCTCTGAGAACAAGTACTTTTGTCTTCATAGTGCAGGAAGCACACTTCCGAAGCAAACTACCACAATCTTCCACTTCCTCTACCTGGTCTACCCCATGCAGGTCCTGGATTTCTTTTTTCCTGAGCCGAGCCTATCAGGTCCTGGACAAGCAGCTGGGAATAAACATCAACAAAAAACTTGGGATCGAGGCGGGACGCCCGGCCGGACCGGAAGAAGGATTGGGAGAGCTGGACTGACCCTGGATGAGCAGATTCGTGAGACTGATGTAAACCATCAACATACCTTGCTATGGGTTTTCCATCTAACATACCCCTTTGGCTGACTCCTTGCCTGAGGGGACCAACCATGAAACACATCAAAGGGCTCCGAACATCGCCTGCCCGCTTCGCCCGATTCGACCGGGTCCCGAGGTGTCCGTGATGAGTGACAACCTGCGCGAGATCATGCGCGGGGTCCGACTCCACCTGTCGGGAGACCGAGAGATTGACAGCGGAGTTCGTTGAGGATGGACCATTCGATTTTCCACAAAAGAAACACACAAAAAAAGGAAAAAGACACATCAAACAAAAAGAACACATTTTGCAGTTTCTTCAATGCATTTCTTCTTGATTTGGTTGGGGAACCGGGTTGGATTGGATTAAGGGAGGGGATTGGATCGGTGAGATTTGGGCAAACGCGTTCTTTGTTTTTCGTTTTCCTGGACGGACTGAAGCAATCGGGGCGGAGTTGAGGGGAAGCGCAGGTTTCTGTTTGAGCTTCAGCTCTGTTTGACCTGAGGACCGAGTTGATTGAAGGCCTGGACGAGCAAGAGGCCTTTTGTCCAAGGGCCGGGGGAAGGTGCAAGGATGCATGTATCATCATGTATCAAAGGCTGGCAATTCTGGTCCAAACTCTGATCTGTGATTGATCGCGTGATGAACAGATACTTTTGGCGGTCGAAACTTCTTGACTTATATTACTGTGTAGAATCCCTGAGATACACCTATAGTTTTACCTATGCCTTTGACTCTGACTCATTCCCAAGGATTTTTTCTCCTTTGGCGCTGAAGTGGCGTTGTGGTGCCAGCTGACTGACATAGATCAAAAATCAGCACAATTGCAACTTCGACCACGGCTGGCTTTGGCCGTTTTTCTTCCACGTTTCGCCGTTTCGCTCCATACAGAGCAGGTCAGAACGATGTCCTTGGGCTTGGCACATACCCTGCAGGGAGACTGAGAGTTGTGGTGAAAGCGAGGCAAAGCTTCATACAAACAGAGGAATCCAAATCATTTGCTTGTGTCGTAGGACTTGTGCCATGGCATCGCGACACATGTGCAAAAGCTTATCGCGACACATCGTTGCCTTTCTTGCTTTGAAACAGGTATTGCTAGTGTCAATGGCTCATAAATCATGGCAGTTCAATCGTTTATCACAGTTATTGCCATACCTGTCTACAACTGCTGGCAGCTATTTGTAAAGACTTGAGAATGTTTGGGGCGCAACACCGGTGAACTCAATGTTTTGCTTTCAATGCTGCTGGAGGATTTGACCCTTATGCTTTAAGGTCAAGAAGCGTACTTATCGTTCTTAGATGGGGCCGAGATACACTAGTATGGAAAACTCGTGAAACAACTTTGTGTTCAAGTCTGTGATGCCAATGGCACATGCCACTAGACACCAGTGGCGTCCCAAACAACATGTATACTGTATTAGATATATAACTTATTATAACATACAGTAACATAAACCCATAAGTTGTTTTGCTCCAGTTCCCCGCGTGATTTAGGTCACGCTTCAAGCTGAAGTTTTCACCAGACAAGGTGGATACCATGATCATCCAGGCGGAACAAACGGCTGGAAAAGGATAAGACAGAGGAAAAGAGCCAGCGAAGCAGACGCTGGGAGAGCCAACGTGTGAACTGGTGGAGTTTTGCCTTAGGCCTTCGGGATTTGTCCCAAATCCATTTCCGGGTCGATCCTTGAACTTGTGGCGCTGGCTCCAAGGTCCGACCAAATCTTACCTTTACAAAGTTTGATTGAAAGAAAGGTAGAAAGGTGTGGAAGCGTATCCTTCTCAAGAAAGGATGTCCCTTCCAGATTATAAAGGTGTCGAAAGGCAGCAAAAGGATGTGACATCTGGCCTGGCTTTGTCTTTGGGCCTGGCCGCGTCGGTCTGTTGGACCTGTTCGGCCTGTTCGGTCAGGGCTCCAGGTAGACCCCCTTGCCCCGAGGAGATCTGGTGCACTAGCATAAGTGACATGAGATTCCCCGTATCAATGTGATGCCTACAGTCTACAGTAATAGTAAGCAAATTCATGAGGTTATCCGCCCAAACGGGGCATACGTCTCACGTGAGAAGGAAGGAAGGCAGGAAGGCCTCCGATCAAAAAGACCATTCGGTCCAGCAACTGAGAACTGGAAAGAGAAAGAAAAGGGCAGGACTGACCTGGTGAACACAAACATGGATTCAACAAGCCAAGTTTTGAAAGATCCTTTTCCTCCTGTGGTGCTGCTTTTTTGTGCATGTTTTTGGAGTTATTTTTGTTTTGTTTTTTGTTTTTTGATTAATTTTTCCACTCTCCACGCGAGTTTTGAAACTGAAGCTCATGTGATGTTTGGAAGTGGGAGAAGAGTGTTTGATGAAATCAGAGGCTGTCGGGCTCTTGGATGACTTGGACAAGGAGCTCAACAATTTCGCGATGAGACTCCGAGAATGGTGCGATTAGACTGGTGGGGGAGGGATATGAAGAGCGGCCACCACGGGAGTTTCTGTTGGGAAGGCTTCCACGGGTACCTGGCTCACCAGGTCTTGTCATCAAAAAGCGAGCTTGTGAGACTCAGTGAGATCCACCCCCCCTCCGCCCTCGGCCCTCGTGGAACGTCGATTTCACCCAAGCTTGGCTGGGAACGTCAACCTCCCAAAACGTGGTGTTCCACACATACACCCGCGCGTTGTTTTGCACGCACGGTTGGACAGTCCGATGCTCCGAACCGGTGGCCTCCTCTCGCTCCGAAAGCGAGGGAAGAAGACGACCTGCGCAGGTATGGTTGGCACTTCCCGGAGATGGGGAAGATCATCACCGAAAACCTCGCCTATGCCAAGGCTGAAAAGCGGCCCTGCATCGTGGGCACGAGTCCGACCTCGAAGCGTTGATGCCAAAACGGGGCCCATTGGAAGAGCACCTTTGAGGTGGTTGTTGGTTGCTGAGGACGGGATCCTATACCACATGATGACTGCCATTTTGGATGCGCGGTCTCGAACATGCGCAGGTCGTTCGGCTCATGGGGCTGAAAACCAAGGCCAAGGAGGGTGCCCTGCACGGTCTGGGGGAGTGGGAGTGACTGACTGGGGGTAGTGCATTGGAATGGGACGGCAAAGGCCAAGTAGCAGTTGGATGGGCTACCGCGGGTAGCAAGGCCGCAAACGGCGGCAACCCATGGCGGAGTGATATAAGAGCTTCCAGGTACATTGGTCTCCGTGTAAGATGCTCTACATGAATCTTGTTACTAGTAGCTTTTTGTTACTAGTAGTAATGCCCTTGTTACTAGTAGCGATGCGCTTGTTGCTAGTGGCGATGCACCTGTTACTGATCGTCTATGGATTCTATGGCTTTGTTCCAGCCGATGATCCACCAACGCTTGCTCCGAAGCACGAAGCACGACATCCGTTGCTCTCGGCGTGGAGCTGAGATCGATCGTGGGATCCTTGGAACGGTTCCCGCAAAACAGGTCGATCGTCTTGGAGGCCACGTTGAACTGGAAGGGCCTGTGCCCTTGGACCAACCCTGTGAGAGCTGGACACACTTCTCCAAGGGCCGCCTCACCGCCTCGCCATCCGCTGTCGGGTGAACGGTGGAACGGCCGGTGAACCACCGGTGGAACGGCCAGGAGACGGACTTCTCGGAGGTGAACGTTCCAGAGGAGATTGCGGCGGAGGTGCGGAAACCTGCGTTGGACAGTGGGGTGGTCCTGAGAAGAGAAAAAGAGGAGGTTCAGTTGCTTGACCAGGTTCTCACTTGTTAGTGGTTGGACACATTTGGATAGCTAAAATGGGGGAATTGACTTGGTGACTTGGTGTCATTCTTAAACACCTTGGTGGGTGACTGGAACTATAGGTCGGTGAAACAAATCAAGTCAAGACCTCCAAAGCGTTGACAAGTGATTTAAAGGGATCACTGAGATCTAGGAAGAGTTGGAAAGGGAAGACTCGCATGTTGATCTCTTCTTGTTTTCGCCACTTGAGACGCAGTATTTACACTTTATTTACATTTATTTAAACATATTCTTAAGATAAAGGGATATATGACTACATAATATATGTATATATAGATTTTGGCAGGCGGTTGGTGAACAGTAGGTTTCTTGAGTGGAGGGACATGTCCATCAACAGCATCATTATAGATGAGCGGTGCCTGCGAAAGGGAGAGCCGGGCGATTCTGTTGGAATAGTCTTCCCGCGGATGTACTACGTGGATGGGCGACATGGACTGTGAAGCAGCATATAGCTGGTGTTGGGCGACAGTCTCACATGTCACATACATACACCGTTTTTCTTGTACCCAGAATTGGACTCCCAACCTTTTGGAAGACCAGCTTTTTGTTTCTCTCCCTCCTCTCCCCTCTCTGTTTACGTGTCTCTCGAGTCACCCTCCGTGTCGTTCTGAGGTGAAGCAAGCGGCGGAGACCTCCATGGTGCGGAGACCTCGTCGACCGGGACCGGCATAAGTCTCACCGTTGGCCACGAGCTTTTTGAGGTACCGACCGCTATCAAATGAACGTTTTACGAGTGGATGTCTTCGCAGTTGAAGTGGAAGGATGTTGCTGGGTTCCATGCTGCTGGTGCTAGAAGACCCCTAACATGTGATCACTCATCTTGATCAGCGAAGATGACAACAAGAAGGGTAGATGACCGTACGACCGGCTTAAGTCGTATCAATTGAAGGGAAGTTGTGTCATGTCTCTGTGTTGTGTAGTTTTGGTCAAAACCTCCCAGAACCACAAGACTTTGGTATTGTTCCCTCGTAGCGATTTTGTCCAGGGCACCGAGATCACCGATGAAGATCTGGCCGGGGCCCGTTGCAGACCGCGACCGACCGGTGCTTTCCGGGTCACTGTTGCAGGTCATGTTCACCCAATGGACATAACATCCGTTTTGGTGTCGCCCAGCCCCAAGTCGTACTTGGGTTGTTGTCCACTCAACAGAGGAGCGCCTCGGCAGTTCTTCGTACATTTTCCCTTTGGCCAAGAGGGGTTGGAGTTATTCGCTTCACTACCTCTCTGCGGAGAAGGACACCGGAACCTGATGTTCCTTTTCTTTACTTCAAAAACGGCCTAAGAGGTCTTCATTGTCTCAAGGTGAAGAAGAGAAATGTTTGAACCGGTACACTCCAAGGGTAGCGGCGCGGCGCAGCCAGCGTGGCTGTCACCCGGAGCTTCTGGACAGTTGGTAAGTTTGGGGTCGCGTGGCCGGGTGTATCTAGTGGTACTGCACGTGAGGTTCAGATGGATGTGTCCCACACTTTGAGCCATCCTGAGGCTTACACCCCCTCTCACATGGGAAAAAGATTTGTTTTTCCACCAAAGCATGTGCATAAAAAAAAGATTGGAGACAATGGGAGACGGACGATAGGAGTGTGTCTTGTTTATGCATGGTTATGTGTCTAAAGCCTAAAAACGGTGGAAGTTCTGCATCCTATGCGCACCCTGGGAGATCACATGTTCTCATGAAGGTCGGTTCGTATGAAGCCTCGACAGAGGCATCCAGAAAATAGAGACACTGTGATATGCAGCATGTCAGATCCTTTAGAGATTAGATTAGACTTTTCATTTGATGTTCTCTCTTCTTTTGGACTGTAAGACATTGAAAGCAATGTCTGAAACATGTACTTTCAACGTCCCCTTCGAAGCGCAAACCTTTGGACCGGGTCCTTTTGCCCTTGTGTTATTTCACGCCGAATATAATGCTTCACGTCCGCCTCGCTTCCTTTTTGACGCTCGCTCTGACAGTGAGGGCAACATCAAGACCTTGAGCGAGCGCGTCATCGAGCTCACCGAGTATCGGGCCTCCTTGTCGGAATATTTGAAGGCTCGACTTCCGGCGAGGGGTCCGAAGTGAGTTCTTTTTTTACTATTAGGTTGGAGGCGGTCGCTATTAGGTTGGAGGCCATCGCTAGTAGGTTGGAAGTCATCGCTAGTAGGTTGGAGGCCATCGTCAAGGCTATGAGGTGTGGGTGCTGGGTGACCCACTACCCTTTAAAAGCATGCGGTGGGACATGTGAACAACGAGCATTTTGTGGCACAACGAGCATACAGCTGTAGAGCCATTCTTTTTGTGAACATTTTGTGGTGCCAAGCAAGGGAAAGCCTGGTCCAAAGCGATTGTGGAGGATACCTCCCGTTCGTTGTGCAGCATAAGAAATGAGTTTCGGGTTGAGTCCGGTCCCAATGGTAGTTGTTGACATCGACTAGCTGTCCAGATGGGAGCTTTGGCTGCCAAACTCATCAATTCAACCTGAAACCAGTGCCATGCATAACCATGTGCAGTCCTATAAAGGCAAAGGTCCTGTAAAGAAACTTTGTTTCCCCCGACTACACCAACCACCCTATCCGGCCCTATCACCGAAACCACCTCCACCTCAGCCAGTCCCTTCCCTGGAACCTCTTCCCTCTTCAGCTGCGAATGACGGCCATTGCGCCCAACCTGACCTTCATGGTGGGCGAGCTCGTCGGCGCCCGACTCATCTCGCAAGCTGGGCACGGCCGCCCGGTCCAGCGCGCCTCCCGCGCCGCGCCGTGCTTTTCTCGTGTCGAGCGCCGCGTCGGTCGATGAGGTCGTTGATGAGTTTGGCGAAGCACCCCAGTAGCACTGTGCAGATTCTGGGAGCCGAGAAGGCGCGAAGAGCCCTTCTCGTGATGGGGGGTTTGTTTGGGAGCTCTTTCAGGCATGGCTTTGAACTACGGTTTGTGACTGGCTTCTCTTGTATCGTTGAAAGAGGCACACCAATTATATAGACCTGTCTTTGAGAGAGGCATACTTTTTGATCCTGATGGACATTGGCATTTACTGTACTGATCTGAACTGGAGATTTTTTCTTGATCCTTCACAACAAAGGCTGAGGGCACGGCTCACAAGAATGTGCTTTTGGGGCGGCCAAGATACTAGCGCCAGTTTCCACGGCAGCTAAAGCGATCCACATCGATCGGCAGAGTTTCCGCCAGATCTCTTGATCTCGTCTGCTTGGTCCGCAGTGGAGTTGGATCTCGGGTTGGGTGTTTCCAGTTCCCAGATTCCGACTTTCCCTTCCCTAGCGGCTTTTTTTCCCAGAATCAGTTTTTGGGTTCCCACTGAAAAAAGGGACCAAACCGACCGCACTCGACCGCTCTCGAGGCCAATAGAGCGACGCACCCGGGGGTGCCGACACGCGGAATCCGGGTCAAACCACCGGAATCCGGGGACACCTTTCGGAGCAGTATCGCAGTCCGAACGCCAACAAGGAAGAGATGGTGAGGGTCATCATGTGCCAGTGTTGTCACATGAGTCACATGAGTCATGACCGAACGACCACACCACTTCTACGGTCAACGGCCGCTCCGAGAGCCCCAACGCTCTCACCATTTCTACTGCTTTGAAAAACACAAATGCGCGACTGGTGCCCTGTGTTTTGAGTCTAGAGTCTTGAGCCTGAAAGCCCAGATAATGGGGAAGGGCAAAAAAAGAGACATCATTCCTGTAGGATATTCTCTAGCTCAGGTGCAGATCTTCTCTAGGTTCAACATCACTTGCTCAGTTGCAGCCTTGCTTGGCACCTGTCTTGGCTCATGGATTTGTGCAGGCGCTCTTCCGAGCCTTGAAGACGAAGAAGCAGACCCCAAAGCCAGGGCAGCCCAGTTGGCAACAAGGAACCAAAGCACAAACCCGCTCTCGGCATAGCGGAGGCACCGAAAAACTAGAAAAACATCCACCGAAAACACCGAAAACCCGGTCGTTTCTCCCAGCTGCTCACGCTCGCACGACGCACATGTGCGTGGGTGCCGCAGGTATGGGCTCATCTACCATGCCTCGCTGGTGGGTCAATCCGCTCCGGCCCTAAAGGCGAGACGGCGATCTTCTCCTTTCTCCTCCTCGTCTATCTAAGCTGCAAACGTGGTATATCAAACCCACCCACCCACACGACGACCACGACGACGACGACGACGACAACAACATTTTAGACTCCTGCAGGTGGGCGTCACGTTTGAAGATCAAAAACGATACATACGGAAGATACCAAGTCACCTGGAGGCAGCGCAGGAATCTAGTAGAACTATGCTGAATTCAGGGTTCGGTTCAGAAGAGAAGACTCCGAATCAGTGATCACGAATCAGCGACGATGAATCTCTCTACCAGTTGCCGCAACAGGGTTTGCTTCTTCGGGCCTGGCTCAGGGCTTCGCTTCTTGAGGTTCTTTGGGCTTGGCTTCAAACATCGCTGCTGTAGGGTTTCTTGGGGTACTTATTCAGGGCTTCCTTGGGTTTGGGTTTGGGTTGCGGCTTCAGCTTTTTCGGTTTTTTGTGGACTTGCCTCGACCCTTACTTCTTCAGGGTTTCTTTGTCTTGTGCCCGGGTGCGGAAGCTTCGGCTCAGCCGCTGAGCCGAAGCCATGTTTCTTGCTGCTTTTCTTCATGCCACTTTCTTTACTGTCGCAAAGAAAGGATGTAACAAATACCTGGTTGATGGACCATATGTTTTTGAAGAAACGGTTGTCCAGGTATGTCTTTCAGATCATGCCCGAAACTTTATGTTTTCTGCTGGAGCTACTTTGGAACCACCATGTGTTCCCCATTCGGTTTGTGTCCATATGGCATGGCATAATGTCAGAAATAGTGTGTTTGATCCTTTGTTCATCATTTTTCAAGAGGGTCCAGGAGTAAAAGCCAAGCAAGCAAAACACGTCAAAGCAAGATTTTTCAGTTGGTGGGTCTTCAAACAGGGAGGCCCTTGAGAGACAAGCCATTGCTTGTGCCCCTTCTCGACATTCCTTTATAACCCTATAATAGCAAGCTTTTCAAAACTCTACATTTATGTGGCTCCCCCGGGTCTTTGTGCATAAGCCCTTGGCCTTTGCAAGGTTTGTGTCTATTTCGAATGTGATAATTGGGTGTGCCATCACTGTGTTTAGTGAGCCTTCATCATTGGAGTGCCGCGCAGCGTGCAGGGGTCCTCCACCACCACCACCACCACCACCACCAACAACAACAACAACAACAACAAGAACAAGAACAAGAACAACAACAGCAACAGCAACGGCAACAACAGCAACAGCAACAGCAACTTGCTACACCGCATGTATGCATGTGAGAGCAGGCAGGAACCGCCAAATCGATGGCACTAACCAACGACAAGTTCAAAAGCATGCACTGGGTCGGTGACCGCGTGCGATACCTCGCCGAGCGTCGTGTGGTCCGTCCGAACGACCGAACGACCGAACGACCGAACGACCGAACGACCCGTCGTGGCGAAAATGGGGCGACCTGTTGGGGCTTGAGAACCTGAAAGACCTGACAGACCTGAAAGATGTTCATGCTCGCACGATGACTTTCCAACATGGATGGACACCACATGTTCCTTTTCCCCCGGCGAACGTGTCCTCTTCACGAACCAAGATCATTCCGAAAGGAGCATCCCCGGCCAGGGCAAGATCAGTCGCGTTTTGGCGGCGAAGCTGTCCTTGTGCTGCAGGGTGGATGCCTTGGGCGACCAGGCGTGTTAACAGGTTGCATGGTGGCTGAGGGTTTCCGGGTTTCCGGGTGAAGACGAGCGAATGAAAAGGCGTGGAAGTGTTCGAGGCCACACTCATGCATCATCAAAAGAAACACTGAAGGAGGTCAATGACAAAGCTGCAGCTCTTTGATTGGACTGGAGTGAGTCAACCGACCACATGTATGTCTGCCAAGGTTTCAAAGTGGAAATTGACCTCTTGGAAATGTGCTCCCTGAGAGGTACCGTTAGGTACTCACCAAAAGCAGCCTTGATCGTTCTCCTTTGTAATTCTCCACCCTAGTAGCGATGGCCTCCACCTAGTACAGCCGGTTGTGGCTTCCTTCCTCCCTTAGTTCTTGCCTTCCTTCTCGATTCTCCCCCTCACTGGTCTCCTTGTCAGTCAACACATCCTACACCGTGGCCAGGTGGAGCCGACCTTGGGTGAGGTTCGTTTCGGGTCGGGGGGGATGGGGCGAACAAACCCGTGGGGGGACCAGTTCTCATGGATGTCTTTGGACACCCAGAGAGAATTTGCATGAAAGCAGAACACCTGTTTTTGTTCAAAGCAATTGGTCACAGCAGAAAAGACTTCACCTTCCCTCAGACACCGAGCACGAACTCAAACACATACGACCTCTAACGACCGCCAGGCCCACGCGCCCATCCACAACCATCGGGACTCACCGGGCGCCCTTGATCGCCCTCGTCCGGTCAGGAGTTCAAGGAGTACGTGGAGAGGCGTCTGGCGACGTTGGAGGCGTCCGACGCCGGTGTCGCGGCGGGGCGTCTGGCTGTTTGGGGTGGACACCTGTCGCCTTGTTGGGGCTCTTTGGGGACCGAACCACCACGGGGCGCGACGAGGAGTGTTTTTCGAAGTCGGAAGACAGTTCCAGGTCCAGCTTGTTGTGGGGGTTGTTGGGGTTGTCGGGTCTAGGTGGTCGCGATTGAGCAAGGAGTTGAGAAGTCCTGAAGGTTCAAACAAAATTGGTGCTCTCCATTTGGAGTTTTCAAGTACCAAACGATATTTTTAGCGGTTTTTGGATGTCAAAAAAATTATCTTCATTCCTCCCGAACAACTCGTAGGGGGCATTGAGTTTGCAGTTTGCACCATGCTCACGTTGCTGGCTTCCTCGAGTACCTCGACATGGCCACGAAAGTCATGCGTCTGTGTAGGAGTTATTGGACATGAATGTAGGGTTTTGGGACCTCAGAAGGCAGTCTCTCTTGCAACCTTTTCTATATGGTAGATTCAGTTGCGAGCTAAGATCACTATTGGATCCAATCCGAAAATCAAGGCCTGTTCAACTTTGGGTGTCCGCCTTGATGTACTTCGAACAAAGCACTTGGGGCCCAAAGAAGCGCAAGAACCACCAGACCCGCGCAAGAAGCACCTGCACCTGGAGACCTGGACCTGGAGAGGCCCTCTTCTTAAGATCTTAGAAGGGACCTCAGCAAGTTCCAGTGCCCTTTCTGGTTTCCGGATTCCTACCGACCTGTGGAGCCGACCTGAAGTCCAGGAGGGCGGCATGAAGTCCCTCAGCAAGGGCATCAGCAGGCCGGGGGCTCCCATGAGTCCGGCGGGGTCTCAGGGGTGCCGGCCGTTCCAAGGGTGCGACATGGACTTTTTGGTCCTGGTTTTCTGGGATTTTCAGAGGTTGGTCAAGCGGCCTCAGTTCCAGGTAAATACCTTTCATCCTTTGGTCCATTACTAATACTGATTACTTGCTGACTAATCTTGGCGGCGTGGTGCTAGGGTTCATGTGGTCAAGCATGGTCAAGCATGGTCAGGCTCATAGAAGTACCATACCCCAGGCGAGAAAACGGAAAAAGAGACATGAATTCATTTTGTTGAACCTGGGATGTTTTCCTTGGTCTAGCATGCATGATCTAAAGGGCAGTGGGGAGCATCGGCTTCGACGGTCAAAACATCTTGGTGCTTACCGCTCGCTAGGAACATTATATTTTCATCCAGACCCATTGGATATTGTGCTATATAATTGTATATGTACCTGGTCAAAGTCATTTTGACTTTTCTGACGTCATGATATGATATGCGAGGCTGCTTGTACGGATGCGGAGCAACCAGAGAGGGGGTGCAGCGTTTGTGAATTTCATATAGACCATTAGACACCACAATACGCTACATGTTTCTTGCTGACAGAGTTTGGGCAAGAGTGACCGTCTCCCCCTGGTCCTCGTCGTCGCTGTCATTGCGGCTCTACAAACGGAGCACCAAGCAGAAGAGGCCCACAGCAACTTCTCCTTGTGGTTCCATATGTACACTTTGAGCTATCTGGGGCCTCGACGATGATCCGTGCTTCTTTGCCAACACTTTTTCGAGCCCGGAGCTTTCAGGCCCACGGCTGGAAAGCACCAGAAGAAGCCAGGGGTGCCCATTTCTTGGGACAACGCGAGGATGATGTGATTTTCGTTTGTTTTCTTGCCTTTGCGAGTATCAGAGACATGTTTTTTTCGACTGTTGGATACCTTGAAGATGGGTTTGCTGTAGGTTTTTTCACGGTGGAACCCAGCGCTTCATGGGGGCAAGAGTACAGATACTTTTTCCCAACGGCAAAGCTTGGGGGTCTTCAGCCATAGTAAAGGCAAATTCCGAAGCAAGTGCCCAAGCAGGTATTGAAGCAGCAAGTTGCATAGGGTGTTCCGGAGCAGGTTCTGGAGCAAGTTCCGGAGGAGGTACAGGAACAGGTCTGAGCAGCTTCTGGAGCAAGGCTCACAGCAATTTCACAGATATGCTGATATGCTGTTTTGCTGACATATGCTGACATTGTCATGGCGTAAGCCATCAGACTACCATGCTTGTTTGGTGGGCGCTGTGACGCGGACATTCGCAAACATGCCGTCATGCTGTTTTTGCTGGCATGCTACCAATGGTGTCACGCCGACATGTTGATGCGCTGTCACCCGATATGATGTGTTGGCATGTTGCATATATCGCTGGCAGGCGGACGTGTAGACACGCTAGCTTGCTGTCATGCTGACATGCTGGCGTGGCGTCGCGCTGACATGACATGCTGTCGGGCTGATGTTTTGCTGCCGTGCTGGCATCCTGGCATGCTCCGGGGCGCCGTCATGCTTGCACATAGGTGGGCATATGTGCAATGCCAACATGACTGCCGTGTTGTGAAAAGCACCTTTTCATGCCCAGCTGTTTGCGTTTTGAGTTTTTGGTCTATTCGGGTTGCCGGCGCCAGTGGCCCTCAGAGGGAGTAAATGAAGTCTCCATAATCACACTTTTTTAAAACCATCTGACAAACTGCTTAGTGGTGCCTTACTTGCAATTTGCAAACATTGTTGGATCTATTTTGCTTCCCAATTGTACCTTTTGAAGGGGTCGAAAAGTAGAGTAATTATGCGCAATAGATTCCACAATGTACATGATCGGACAAGACTTAGAGATGAACGTGGCGTGAAGTGTATGATATCCCGGCAAGAGACCCCAAACAGTGTGTGTGAGGTTTACAAGCAGAAAGCCTAGTGAGTGTGAGTGTGAGTGCTTCAAATCATAGGCTTTTTGAGCAGAGGACCAGGGCAGATACATCGCCGCCTGGTCAACGAAGCTGGCGATGTATCTGAGGATATGGAAATGGGGCGCCGTTTCGCCGTACCTGCTCTGCTGTTCAGGAAAACAGAATGAAATGGTTCGTCGGTGTACTTGTGCGTCGGTTCCTTTCCTTCTGTTTTTCCTCTATTCTACTCTAATGGGGTGATTCATTTTGTCTCACCGCTAGCTAGGAACAGGAGGCTTCTTTTCTTTTCACGCTACTCACCTACTGATAGGTTTGCAGGTAGGCCTCCAAACTTGTAACGGGGGCCTTCAACCTGGATGCGATGGCCTCCAACCACTAGCAATGGCCTCTAACCATGGCTATCTTGTGTTTCTTGTGTTTCTTGTCACCAACCTACGAGCCATGGCCCCCCAAACGGGTTCGATGGCCTCTAACCTAAGAGCGAGGACCTCCAACTTTGACTGTTTTGCAGTCTCGCTTCTTGTCACCAACCTACTAGCGATGGCCCTTCAACCTGCCTTCGACGGCCTCCAACCTAAGAGGGATGACCTCCACAGTCTCGTTTCTTGTCACCAACCTACTAGCGATGGCCCCTCAAGCTGCCTTCGGCAGACTCCAACCTAAGAGCAATGACCGCCAACTTACTTATCTTGTTTTACTCAGGCCCTTTTTTACCTAGGTTTCCGTGTGGCATGTGGCATCCAGATCAGTACGCGCGTCAATAAGTGTGTCTGACCTTAGTGTCAGCCCAGGGTGACCCCGAAGAGTGGCCCCTGTGGACCCGTTGAACGGGGGTTTGTATCGATCTCCACTGCCCAGATATGTACGTGTCCAGAGCGGACAGGAGGAGGCTTAAGCCACTGGGGGAAAAATACAAGAAGACTGTGCAACCCCTCTATTCTTGTACCCTTTTACAAATTGTTTAGTTAGGTCTTGTCTGCAACTTGCACGCACTGTTGGATATATTTTTCGACCACACTTGAAGTGGCAGATCTTTTTCAGAGGGTCGAAAATAAATATCCAACAATGCATGCAAATGAATACTTCTTTGACCACCTGAAAATCCAAAGTCAAGGGGGTCCAAAAACGAGTGTATATAACGATAAGCTGTACACTGTGCAGGATCGACACAAAAGATAGAGATGATCACAGCGTGACATGGATGAATACATGAACAAATCCCTGTAATCACCCTATTCTTGGACCGTGTTACGAATGGCTGATGTTTTTCTCACCACAATTTGTAAAGATCGTTGGGTGTACTTTGTGAGCCCCTTGAAATTGTTCCAAATAATGTGATTTTGCAAGCATCTTGCACAACAAACTTTACATTTGCGCCAGTTGATGCATATGACATCATAATGAACGATACAATTGCAACCAACTGATGCATATGATGCAATCATGGAATCGTTTGTTTGCCTTTCATGGACCTGGTGATGCACATGATGCGATAAAAACAAATCTAGTCAAACATAGACATAGCTGATATGTGAAACCCATATGCATATGCCTTCCATGTTTTCTTCCACCCGTCGTTTTTCAGACACACCTCCTGATGCAGGATATGCATTTTCGTTCCCACGAAAAGGCACCTTCTGGCTTAAACTAATCAGCGATGAATGCGCTCTGACCGTGATACGCCCCTCTCAGCACCTTCGGCGCGGGCGGATTTAGAAGATAGCGGTTGAGGCCTTATTATAAGGGCAATGTCACAGTCATGTTGGTCCGGGAACCGTCTTCCCATACACATGCATGTCCTGATTTTCTGCATTTCATGCAGCCCTTATCGGAAAGTCCTATCATCTGAGGCCCTCGGTGAGAGGCAGCGGTGCTGCGCACAGCGCGGAGGACGACGTGGTCGAGGCTGGTCAACGGCCAAACGGCGGGGACAGTGAGATGGCGGGGACAAGATGCACTCTCCGGTGCCCAGCGATTGACTTTAGAAACCGCAGTTGCACCTCCAGCCTCCAACCTTCTGCCACGGTGCTCCTATGGTGGCACGGTGCCTCTCTCCAGACAGGCGCCCAAGAAGCGGAAGGCCAAGGCCGTTGAGGCCGAGGCGGAGGCGCCCGAAACCCGAGCCTCTGACCGGGCGTGTTTGACCATCAAAAAAGGGACCCGTCAACCTGACCGGTCTGAGGCAAACGTCAGGTGTTTGGGGTTGTGGTTGTTTTCTAGGACAACCGAATGGACAAGTGCATCGTGGGCTCTTCGTGAAACTCCCCCCCGCCATCTATCACCAACGAGAAAGATCCTAGAAACCGGGATGAAGGACGTCTTGGGCTTCCGTCAAACAAGGCCCCGATCGGTCGCAGGTGGTGCAGGATTTCTTTCTGAAAGTCTCGAGTCTGAGCGGATTGACCGAACAACCGAACCTTTGCGCTGACCCACTGCAACAGGAAGAAGCTGAAGAAGCACCGGCGCGGGTTCCCACGGGGGTGCCATTCTGGGAGCGTGGAAACATACAAATGAATCGTCTCAAACTTTAGCCGGAAAGGGTTTGTGGTGGAAGACTCGTGACTGGTAGGTGTCAGTCTGACTTTCAATCACCCAGGGCCTTTAGAAGCCTCAAGAAATGGAGTCGTGGCAGTCGTGGGAGCTCCGTGTCGAGCGGATTTTTATTGGGGGAAGATCAGTGAGGCAGGAGGACTGGGGCGGGGGCCTCACACAAATGAGCATACCTCAGTTTTTGTGGAGTTCCATGAAGATTCCCTATAATATAGATACAAGATGATGCAAGGGTCGGCATTGACATCCATGGTAAGTGGAAAGAACACCCCGGCATGCCCAAGCCGGTGTTCATTAATCGCTCCTGATTGATCAAAATACGTACTGCAAATCACAATGTTAGTCTTCTGGGGAGCAGGAACCCCTCACTCCAAACCGCCATGTGGACTGGCCGACGAATGTGTTCGATGTGACCACGTTTCGCGCGGGTCCAGCGGGACCGCCGAAGCGAACCCAATTCTCGACCGACGGCGACACGGTCTCGACCAAGGCACCGAAGAAGAAAAAGAAGAAGAAGGTGGTCGAAGAAGAGGCTGAGTAGGCGCACCGCAGCCAAAACTGCAGCGAACTCTGATTGGATTGCTCGTTTGGAAGCACGGTCCGTGACCAGACCGGATTAAAGATCCACGTTCTTTGTTTTAAATCCTGTTTGGTGGACCTCTCCTTTTCACATTTCGAGCTTTTGCTTTTCCGGCATTCTTGAATTTCCTGACAAATATGTTTTAACATCATACTATGTTAAGAACTCATTGATTGCCATGAACATGATCCGTTTCAGGCCACCCAGGACCCAGGCCACCTACCTGTTTGTGCTGTTTTGATGTTTCATGTGTCAACAACGATGTGTCTACCTCACCCACCCAGCTCCGTCGAAGGCTTCTGCAAAAAGCTCCGGCGGGGGGCTTTTTCCAGTATGACGTTCAACAGTGCTGCTACCTACTTACCCACTCTGAAGTTCAAACAGTATTGTAGCTACCTGACCTGGCCTTACCTTGACTGTAGGTTCAAACGTGCAAGCAAGTACCAGGACCACCTCTGAGGTAAACGAATGTTGTCTCTTTCTTCGGAAACTGCACAATCCTCGTCTTTGGACCGTGTTTTGGGTACCTCATCACTACCATGCTGATATGGATTGTGCGTGGCAACAAAAAAGAAGGACTACGATTCCTTCTCGACCCTGAGCCACCCTGAAGTTCCAGACCCGTTGCGATGACCTCCTTGGGCCCCGTAAAAGAGGTTTCGCGCCTGAGTGAATGGCATTTCAACCAGGTCACATCAGCAAGACAAAGGCATATCGAATTTGTACACATACATGATATATTGTATATGTATTATAGGTATATATATATATATTATACATAGAGATAGGTGATCATGGGGTGAAAAGAGATGGACGTGATACCTTCTTTCGTGGGAATGGAATTCCGGG
The DNA here is from genome assembly GCA_963970005.1 of Durusdinium trenchii. Classification (NCBI taxonomy): domain Eukaryota; class Dinophyceae; order Suessiales; family Symbiodiniaceae; genus Durusdinium; species Durusdinium trenchii. The sequence continues at coordinate 1,178,110 of CAXAMN010011780.1, forward strand.
TGTTCTTGAACTTATGAAACGAGGAACGTCGCTAATGATTCGTCCTGTTGTGATTTGTTAGTTCAACAATTCAAAGTCTTTACGATCACAGAGTTCTTTTTGTGGAACACCTATTGCTGTTGCGGACCCGTTTCAACCATTCAAGTGTTACTGTAATTCTGACCGCCTAACACTAAAAATGTTTGCCCCGAAAACCAGGCACTGATACAGGGACATTGTCAAGTCATATCATCAAGGCCCCCCCCGTGGAACAAAAGCCCTGCACGGCGTGCGCCGTCTGGTGGCACAATGAAAGAACTCCGCAGCTTTTTAGTGAACGGTTCCTGTTCGGATCCTTTTGGGGGTCAACGAATCTCAACTGCATATTCTTCCCGACGTTTTAGTTGTGAAGGCCACCATCCCGAGAGAAACGTTTTTCCAATACATTTTTAGTGGGGATCTACTTTTCTATCCATTTAGGGGGTTTACATAGGGAGGAGCAAGGACGCTACTCGGGGCTCCTGGCCTTACTAGTAGGAACAAGAAGCTACCTTAGGGGCTCCTGGCATCGCTACTAGGAGCAAGGAAGCTAGTAGGTTGGAGGCCGTTCTCTCGGAACATCAAACCAGTTGAGCTTCCAGGTTTGGATGCCGACGAAGATGTCAACCTCCCCGCGGCCGAACGACTCCACGTGGGTATGGCCAGAGAACTCGTCATCTAAACGAGTTGCAGAACTCGTCATCCCCCGGATCCCTTTGAATCTGAGAGCGGCCATCCCCAACTGATCAGTTTGAGGTTTCACCCGCAAAGCCAAGAGGATGCGAAAAGAATGGCTTTGCGGGTTGGATGGCGGAAGGTGGCGGTCTTTGCAACAAACCTTCGACCTCTCGGGACCCCAAAAAGCGAAAGAGCTTGATATGGAGGATCATAGAGGATCCACCGCATGATCCACCCTTTGAAGAATGCGGCTTGCGACTTTATCAACATCTTATGGGGCTCGACCAGCATGAAGGATCTAGGCCACCGTTGAACGTTGTGATCGTGACTCGAGCATGCGACATATCAGGTCGGGAGTGCCTAGACTTACAGCCATGATCTCTGTGGTTCTCATCAAGACTTTGGCCATGCCCCAGAGTGACCTGGTCGTCACCAGTCACTTTTCCCTCCCATTTGTGGCAGCACCCAAAGCTGTCTCCAGCTGTCTCCTGCGTGCGAAATCTCGAACCCCCTGGGTAGGCAAGCACCTGTGGGGGGGCCAAAACACCCTGAAGAGCCCTCAAAACACGGATCTCTTGCAAAGAACCCCCCAAACCTTTGAGTGACGCAGCCCATGTTGGCCTGGATGTAGTCGTTGGAGATGACGGTGAGCCGGTCAGTCGGGTCGCCAATGATGACACCTCGCAGCGTTCACCCACGCTCCCTGTAGTTTGTGCGTTTTTGTGGTTTGTGCACCCTTTTTTTCACCAAAAGACTGCAAGGTGATGCTGAGTGTGTGTTCTTCACCATCAAGGCAGATGAAACCAGGTTTCCAGTCCAAACAACCCAGACTTCTCCACTGATCTTCGTGCTCCCTCTCCCCTTCGGTGGTTCCATTGCACCCCACCATGGCGAACAACTTGACGATGGCAACGGAGCCGTTGGGGTGCTTGGTTTGGTGGACGGTCTTCGCGCGCGCTGGGAAGTCGGGTGGGACGTCGGAAGTGTCTTGCCCAGCGACAAGAACGAGGCAATGAACCAGTGGAAGCTCTTCTTTCTGGGGCACGCTGGATGAAATCATGAGGTCTATATAGCTAGAGATTCCGAGTTTAATTAGCTAGAAATGAGTGCTCAAAGGTCGGTGTTCGATTTTTGGGAAGAGGGTGATTTGCCTGGAACTTGTTCCCGATGCCAAAGAACTGGCAGGTGGGTACGTCATCATTGCATGCTTCCATCCACTTCTGAACCAGTCAAGGCCTACCTAACTTTTAAGCAGAGTTTGTCTCAAGAGGAGAAGATTCCCGTGACCGAGGGGGGGTCGGTTGCACATTTTTGTACCAGGGATCTTGTACATTCTTTCATCTTAAAAGCAAGACTTGGAACCCCATCCCAAGCTGTCTAAGCCGGTGGCTGTTTCACTGTGGCAGTGAAGCAAGAGCTTGGTTGTGCCCAAAGTCGCCAGCTTGAGCTTGATCTGTTAAGCTTCATTGGCCATGTCTAGTCCTGTCTACTTCACCAGGACTCTTCCATGGTTCCTTTCCCCCTGCCCCCAAAAACACACCGCGAGGCCCACTCGTTCAACGGAACGTGAGGCCCACTCTGTCCGCTTGCTCACCCGAGCGAGCCGAGGAAGATCTGCGAGCCGGGGGGGCACCGGCCTCCTCCTGCCGTTGTCGCAGAGCGAGCAGACCATGCCGAAAGGAGCGCGCTTGGGGGCCCTGTCCGCGAACGCAGCGGAGCGGAGCTGGAGCGCTGGTGGTTTCAAGCTGCGCAGGGAAAAGGAGCGACAGAGACCGCCGGACGACAGGAATCGGACGACAGTCCACCTCTTCCCGAATGCGTAGCGAAGGCGTTCGTACCTTTGGGGATGCAGAGCCGTGGTAGAGCTGTGCTCATTCAACTCATGTGGACTGTTTTTGGGTGGCGCAGCAATGACGATTGACACTAAGCTGTAAGCTTTCACATGCTTTCACCATAGTCAAGCTAGTTTGACCCAAGCAACATCAAGCAACCAATTTCTGCCCCACACCTTCGCATACCCTTCGCATTCCCTTCCCCTCACCTTGGCCGGGTTGGTCTTTTTTTTTGAGGGTCCGTTTTCCACTTCTCCGAGGTGCCGTGATGTATATCCTTCTCCTCTTGTACATGTTCATGGGCGTTGGGACCGTGGCCGATTGTTTTATGAATGCCCGGACGCCCAAAGGCCAAAGGCTCCCCAACGGGGGCCCGAAACGTCGGGGGGGGAGGAAACGGAAGCGCGTTTGTTCCGAACGGATTTCGGTGGATTGGAACGACATTTGTACTGATTGGGGGTGTCCTATATTTCCTGTAACGGTCATTCATTACCACCTCTTTTTTGGAGGAAGGCCTTTACTAACCATCATCATCCACTGTTACAGGGAATAGGATACACCCAAATGTATCGACGCATTTAGATCGACGGCCCTCGGCCCCCCCCTCACGAACCCCAAATTTGGTTGTAATACCATGTAAGTACCTGTAGGTACATGTATACGTACACCTTCTTAAGCTCCTTTCAAATTTCCACCCCAACCTTTGTTTAGTGTTTTTGTCAAAGTCACATGCCTTCCAAACAGCACAGGAACTGGTGACTGGTGTATTTCTCAAACTTAGCAGGCTTTGTGAAGGTTATCCCTTCACCTACTCATTTGTTCGCATCCCAACTTTCGCGTTCGAGTTCTTTTCCGCAGGTCACCCCGCTGTTCTGGTTTGTTCTCCCGGTTCAAAACACGACCCATCAGGCCGTTGAGAAGATTATCAGCAAGAAGAGGCCGGGACCCGTGCGAGGATCTGACACAAGGGACCTGGGTGTGGCGCGCAAGCGCTTTCGATGGGTTGCTTTGGATGGAATGAGTTCCAAAGAGAGCAAAAAACTGGGCAGCATGGGCAGGCAGCATCAGTCAGCAGTGGCTTTTTCAGGTGACATCGACATTGGATGTTTTGTGACAAAAAAGACACATCGACATTCGTAGCTTTCCTGCGGTTTCCTTACCCTCGAACTTTTCAGGTCACCTGTTTGTGGGATCGGGGCAAGTTCTGATTCTTATGGTCAGTCCAAGTTGAGTCTATCACAGATCGATGCCGAAGATCCTCAACAAATGAGCACCGTGGACCTTGGAGATCATCAAACCACATGAATAGTGCGAGCGCGAGCTATCCTGCGTCCTACCTAGGAGCTTACCTCCTTAATTAAGTAGGCGCCTACTTCATTAAGTAAAGGGTGAGGGCACCTCGGGCAAAAAAAAAAGTCTTACTGCGACTCCCAGGTCAGGTTGGTCAAGCACTGCTTCAGTGCTTTGTGTGCTTTTTGCGCCAAAAGACTTCGTAGTCTTTGAGGAAATACAACACACCACCAAAATCCACCAAAGATCTGGGCTGCTTTTTGGCGCTCCTTGATCTTTGACGACTGCAAACATGAATAAGAATGGTCCGTATTCTTTTTTTGGGGGGAATTTCCAGCTGGTGCCGGTGTTTTGGGGACCGACACGAAGAGACCGACGTAGGAGGGACAGACTGCGCTGTCTTCGCAAGATCGTCGTCTCCGAGGGCGGGAGTTCATGCTAGAGTTCGGGATCCGGCCTGGAAGGGTTTTCGGTGATTTGGTGATCATTGGGTGACCTACCTGTGCTTCGCCATGAGTTTCTGAAGAACACCGTTTCCAGTGTCATTTCTCCTTTTTTGCACACGCGATTTCTCACGATTGTGACCCCTCCCAGGCGGGTCTATCGTGAGCAGAAGCAACGGATGGTGACCTACCTCGCCCAGAAGCCGAGAAAAACCGTTGGAATCCACTTGCTTTTCTTGCACGGAACATGAATCCATATGGATGACCACGTTGATGCCTTCGAGCAGTAAAACAACACCAGGAAGAAAAACTTCACTTCGGGGATTTGACACCCAAAGGGTATAAGGGAATTCGGCCATCAAAGTGTCCTTCAAGCAGTTTTTTCACACCCGCAGCATCCAACAAGGTGGATTTGCGATCAGCATGCACCGACAGTGAGCATCTGACCAATCAACGGAAGGGTCCACGTAGATATACATACATATATATATATATACACACGATATGCATTGATATGCTGCTGTACTTTTTCTGGATGGGAAGCTGAAAGCTCTTCCAAGTTTGAGATCTTGGTGCTCCCTCAGGTTTTTGGACCCAGTCAGCAATTATTGGCAACAGGTAGATAACCTCTTTTGTGTTCTTTGATTCTTTGATCTATTTAGTTTAGATGAAAAGGCACAGGATTCATCCTGCGTTTGGTGCTACGGCTCTCGCTCTCGCTGGCTCTCTCTCTCTCTCTCAACATGGTGAGCCAAGGTCTGGAATAGCACGGTGGCAGACCTGACATTGCTGGCCCTTGGTTCGGACCTTGAGCCGACCAACAGACCGACGCGGACCGCGCCGACCCGTTTTGGACCACGGCCAACGACGAAGGGTTCTGGTGGCCCTCGAAATCGAAGTCTGTCGAAACAACAGGGCGAAGGGGGAAGTCCTGGTTCCCAACAAAAATTGCCTCTCGAATTCCGATCTAGTCTGGATACGACCAGCTGGAAAGAAGAGTTCGCCGAGTTGGATGACAGATCGCTGATGGGTTCGCCTGCCAGGGTTACAACATTTGATTCTGAAACACCCAAACCCGTAAGAAAATAGAAGATGAGACCGAAGACCTATGCTCCTGTAACTCAAAAAAATAGAAACATGCTTGTACAGAAACACAACCGAGAGCGGTCGAATGTTCAAACCCAAGGAAGTGCTGCAGTTTGCCAAGCAACCATGCCGTCGACTTTCATGATTGTTGGATTGGAGGGTCCAGGCAAGAGGTAAGGTCAGACGCTCGGAGGGTGTGGCTCCACGAATTTTGTTGGTCGGTCCGTTTTCCCACACGACCGATGACGAAAGATGTCAGAAACGACGCCGACCCGAGCCCCACCCGTTGGGAGCCGAGGTTCCTCTGCACCGGAAATCCTCCTGTGAAGGGCCTCAGGATGCGAGTCGACGAAGTTCTGAACAGCGCCCCAGAAAATGACCCCACGGTGGAACATCCGGTTTGAACACCGGAACAGTCCTAGGCTGTGAATCAGGATGGATCAGTTTTGTTTTTCTGGTTGTGCGGGCAAAAGTCTTTGGGCCAAGTTGAAAGTTGTTCAAATTAGCGTACCTAGAGTCTATAGGGTCTACAAATCTACAGAGCCTATACTGTACAGGCCCATGTTGTCCAGCCATTGTTCAACAACATAGAAGTGGGTGAAAGAGGTGTTCCTCTACGAAGCGGGTGTGTTCCACTTTCGTTGGGACAATGGTTGGGATGTTTCCAGTGCAAAACTGGAAGGTTTGCAAACACATTTTGCTCGACCAGGTCCGTTTTGGAGATCATGTCTGCGGGCTTCTACAGTGGAGAGCTGGGACCCTCCACCATTGTAGCTCAGCCGCGCAAGCGCCACGTCGCACATGTGAGCGACAACAGCGCGTTGGTTGTTTTGACTGGGTGACCGGCGGCGGGAGTCAGTGAGCCAGTGAAAAGCCGAGCTGCCTTTGGGCACTGCTAGCATGTTCCAATGCTACTGGTACCGTACCAGTGGGATCCGGTAGACTCGGTAGACCTAGCCCTTTCTGGGGCCCTATTTCCCCTCCGAGGTGGGATCCGCTGCCTTCAACCTGTTGATCATCCTCGCGGTGCGCGGCCTGTGCGGTTACCGTGGCGGGGGAGGAGTCATTTTTCATGGCTTTGATGAGCCAACTGCGAGCCGGCCACGTTTTAGATCAGGGATGGGATGCAGAGATTCATGGTCTGCTTCTTTTTTCCCAAGACTTGATTGTAGTCTCAGGTTTTCTTAAATTTTGCCAGCTGCTTATGGCAATGAAGCATTGTCTTCGTTTACAGCCTGACACTAGAAGCTTCAGGTCATGTCCTCCGAAGGACCCGCACAAAAATCAGAAAACCAACTGCAATCGGTGGGTCGGAGAAGGACATTGGTGCATCGGTCGCCTATATTTTGCCATGAGGTGGGGGGTTAGCTGCGTAGCTTTGTGTGAGCCCTCTCCACCCAAAAAGATTTCCCCCCACCTTGGCGGCCCGGGCGGCCCTGGCCCATCTCCCAGATGGCAGTGGGTTAGAACCCGGAGCCCGTTTCAACCCGGTAGGTTGACCATGTCTACTAGTCTATTCTGTTCCTTTTCTGTGGTCAACCAGGGTTCCCAGCTGTTCCGTCCCCTTCGATCCCGGCAAGGTCTGTATCGTGGCGATCCCCGCTGGGGAGGTTCGTGCGATCGAGCACATGCCTGGAAGCACAGGAATGGAGTCAGACGTGCGCAGGAATGGGCTGCTTTGCTGCGCAGTGCTAACAATGTTAACCTAAAACCAGCGTTGTCCTTTATTGTTCAGGTGGCTTTACTGTTCTTTGCTCAGGATTTGTCAGGACGCATTGAATACAGGTGCACGAATCAATTGCGGCCATCAGGCGCATTTTTGCATTTTTTTGCAAAAACCACCCGCAAACCCTTGGGTGCGGCCCTCATGGCCTCCAAGCAGGCTTTTGACTGGGGATTTGCGTTGCCCGGATCCGGTGCCGTGTTTGTCGCCAAAACAGTGCCTTTCTTACTGCCCCCCACCGGGTAGTCATGATGCACGGAAGCCATGGGCGGTTTTTCATGCGCAGGAATCGGTGTGAGGTTGAAGAACACTGACTTGTGGTGAAGGTCTAATTAAGGTGGAATAATAATTTTGTTATTGGCATCGGAAGCATAACTCTGCTCTGCTGTTTGACCTGGAGATCCATCAAATATAGCCGTTTTGGACATCAGTGAAGACACGATGCACAGGCTGGAATCAGTAATTTGTCCAAGCAACTCGTGCTGGTTGAGGCCCCTGGTCTACCCACCCCCGAAAGCTCAGGTTGAGTACTGATGAGCGTTTTCTTTTGGATTCGACAGGAGAGGAGCCTACCGTCGAATGCCACCAGTGTAGCCGAGACAAGTTCTTGATTCCCCACTTCACTGACACAGGATTTTGCGCGGGATAAAAGCACCAAATCCCTCCTAGTCACTGCGTTCGCCAAGCTGTCCAGAGTCATTTTCCCAACAGCATCTCTGGTGCTTGGGTTCTAGTTGATGTTTCGGATGTTTGTGATTCCATGGTTGGCGCGTGGGGAGAGCGATGTTCGGTTTTGTCCGGAACTTCGCACGGCACGGCGATCGGAGAGGTGTCGCCGTCCCCCCCAAAAGAATGGGTTCGCGTGGGAGACGCCCTGCCAGCAGGCCAAAGAGAACGACAGAATAACACATACATAATTCAAACAATGTTATATAATGGATGACAGGAATGATGGAAAAGGACAGGAGGTCGCTGACTTAATTCCAGAGCTTGGAGGCTTGAAGAGAAGTAAACTGAGGCCATGACAACGTCGCCTCATCATTCATTGCCATGGACAGTGTGGAATTGTAGGGAGTTTACCGTGTCTTGAGAATCCTTTGGGATGTTTAGTCTAGGCGTGCATGTGCTGCCATGTGTGTGATGCAAAGCAACGGATCTAGCAGTGCTGACAGTCAACATATCTACGCTTTGACCTTCGATGCTTCTCGCAGACTGGGATGTGCGAGCCCGAAGAACTGGCTTGGCTTGCTTCTGCAGTGCAGCGGTCCATTCGTCTTGTCTACATTTGCGCGCCAATGTGCCTGAGCATGCGCAAGGTTGCAAGGCAGAACTCCCGCCTTTTGAGAGGGACCTTTGGCGCATCATTCTGTTTGAAAATTTGCCCAGTGGAAACTGTGAGTTATTTGTGGTGAGCCTTTGCAAAGGTGGGTTCGCCAGCCAAACATTTTGCAGAGCGATCTCGAACAGCGTCAGGGGTTGCGGTACGGTGTGCTGAAATGGACTCTTCCAAAGGAAGTGAGTATTGGTTCAGGAGGTTGTCAATTTGTGATCCCGTACCAGGACCTTCCAACAGGTGTTTCTTGTGTTTTTCTCCCCAGTGAAAATTCCCCTGTTCAAAAGGAGTAGACTCCTTGTATCAAGTGGCACTTTCCTCCTGCCATGCTGCCGGCACGGGAACGGATTCCCAGGTCCGTGTACCACGTGACGGTCATTTTCTCGCCCTGACCCAAGTGACTGTGGTAACTCCCTGTGTCGTTCGGGGGGCAGTTTGCAAACAAAATTCCTTGAATGCCCTTTTCCAGAACATGAAGTGTTCGTGATTTTTAGCTGGGTCACCTGGGTCCCACACCAGGGATCATTGACCTGAAGCAAGTGGGGTGGTTTTGACGAGTCCGGCCCGGGTGCCTGCGTATGTATCTTACACAAAGCTCATCAGAGTTTGCTCTGTCTGAATGTAGACTTCAATTTGTCCTGTAACTTGTTTTGGCTGTCAATTCTTGGGACATGAAGGCTTCCACTTGGTTCTCATGTGATCTTTCTCGAAAAGAAAAACGACCACCTTTGCCTTAAAGGCGCCTTTTTGCGCCTTTGACCAGGTGATTACGAAGGCCCTCCATGAACCTTCTTTGCAATGAAGGACTCCTTTCACACAACTGGACTGAAGAGTCCAGCCCTTGAGACCCGAGGATCTTCGCTTACATGTGGCTCCTGTTTATCGCCGGGATGCCCACTCGGTGTTCTCGGTGTTCTGGAGCGGTCGGGTTGGGAGACTGGAGTTTGAAGAAGTGTTCTGCTTGGGGAACTTCGGTTTGATGATGTCCCCACTCAAGCCTCACGGCGAGTCCTCATGGCTTGGACCGAACTGGTGGAACTCATAAACTGCCCCCCCGACTGGCCGGCCCCGCGGCAGCCCAACCGAGCGTGGCTTGGACCGGTGCCCAGGTGGAGGTCATTTCTCCCAACGTCATCGACATTTGGGAGGCCATCCGAAAAGCGGTCCGACCACCACATTGATGCAGTTGGTGAACTCCCAACAGATTTGGTCGGTCTTCAGGGTTTGACAAGTGGGACGCCCAACCGTTTGCGTGTCTTTTGCAGTGACCAGGCAAAAGGGGCTGGAAGCAAGCTGTTGAATGGCTGTTGAAGGGTCTAAGTTTGGTTGGAGCAGTTAAAAACCACCTTCCCGGTGATGTATAAACTTGTGGGGGACTTCCTGGATTGGTGGAATACGGAGCCATCAGAGTTGGGGATTAGGAGCAATAGTCGGGTTGGATTTGACTCTGGGAGTCAGACTTTTGCACCAACCCATGTTTAGAAGAGAGCCCCACCTGATCCTCACGGAGGCTGATGAGAGTCAATATCAATTTATATCAGTGTTCCCCGCCTTTGTGATAGAAATCGGTCCTTTTACTGTATATATTTTTGCTTTAGCAAGGTTCCAGTTGTTCGAAGAACACTTGTATTATGTTTTCTATGTTGAGTGGGGACGCGGTTCAATCGTTTTGAAGTCCCTCGTGGGCGCGGCTTCGCACGCAGTTCGTGCGAAGGATCTACCCCCCCAAGACCCAAGCCTGGCAGTCGGTGTGTGGAGACGACAACGGCGCAGAAAGACGGATCATATGCCTTAAACCGCTGTGCTGTGCCGACTTCGTTGAGGCACTGGTGACCTTTGCCATGTTCCCCACGTTGGTGACCATCAGTTGGCTGGCAAACAAGGGGAAGATTGAGTTTTTGGCACTGGAGAAGAAGTGGGGAAGCCTGGAATTACAGGGAGTGGACGTGTGGAAGAAGTGAAACGGAGAAGGATGGGCCAGAGAGTGGCGTTTGCTCTCTTTTTTTGTTGCCGGTACTCAACTGTTTGATCAGTTGAATGTTCAAGAGTTGAATGGCAAGCACCGTCAGTGCTTTTTTCCCTTTGGGGTCGCCCCTTTCCCTGCTCTCTGACGTGGCAGTGGGTCTGCTGGGTTCTCTTTGGGGACCTCTTAAGAGTTGGGAATATTTATTACATTCATATATACATAGTTTTTTAAATATATTATATATATATATACATAAATATATACTATATATTATACAAATGGATCTCTAGTTTACTCCTAGATTCTAGATATTAGGACGAATTCGAGTGACCGAGCTTCTCCCCACCAATTGCTCCTTTTTGGGCCCTGGGTGGCGAGGCGTGCAGAGGATGCGAATGTGGGGGCACCCGGATGGGGCACGCCCACAGGGGGTGCACGAGCCTCAGGTTCCACTGTTGGGACCTTTCGGTGGCGTGACTGTGAGACGAATTTGTTCCTAGAAGTAAGGCCTGGAGCCCCTAGTAGCTTCTTGTTACTACTAGTAAGGCACTTGTTCCTAGTAGCGATGCACTTGTTCCTAGTAGAATTCTTGTTCCTAGAAGTAAGGCCAGGAGCCCCTAGTGCAGCGTCCTTGCTCCTAGTAGCGATGCCAGGAGCCCCTAGTAGCTTCTTGTTCCTAGTAGCGGTTCCCTCAAGTTTGGTTAGCTTGCCTAGGTGTTCATATCCATCAAAGACCTCATGATGCGCGGCAAAACCATCACGCTGTTTCCCTACTACTCTCAACCACTAGATGGTTTGTTTTCCTAAAAATGGGTTCTGCAAAGATGCACCTTTTTCCACAGAAGACCATCGCTCCTTGTTTGGATCATCAAAATACCTGCTGCCCTGCTGGGAGCCGAACAACAAAAAGGTCCGGACGAACCGAACCGTCCGCGGTGAACGCACTCCTCCAGTCAATCCGCGGGTCCCTCTTGGGGGGGAAAAAAAGGGTCCATGCCACGGTCGATCCTTTTTTTGCGCAAAGGAGAAAAGAGAGACACGTACACAAAGTAATCCCTTTCCCTTTCAGCCAGCGAGCCCCCCCAAAAAATAATCCAGGTGACCAAGAAGAGGTCGCCTTCTCCGAGTCTCTCAGCTTCGCTGTGGGATTAGAAGTCCGATCGCTCCGTTCGATTCGCGATGCCGTCCGGGACCCGACACTTGGATTCTTTGAGGATGGTGGCTCCGGATCTCGTCGTGCTTCAGTGCTGGACGATGATTGCAACACTGCGCAGAAGAGTGGCATTCCTCAGAAGCCGAAGGTTGCTTCCCTGAAGCCGTGGGGTCCTGCAGATGTGGAGTCTTTGTTTTTGCTTGGGTGCTTTGTTTTAGCTGCATGGTTCAGTTGAGCATGGCAGAAATCACAAACCATCACAAACCAGTGGATTTGGAGGTGGGAAGTTGTATCATGAGGTCATCACCCTCGACTACAGGGAAAGATGAGGGCCTCAGTGGTGGGGCTGCCAAGCGAACGAACGAACGAATCAAACGAAGCGCAGCACCCTCAGAAGCGAAGCTGTCCGACAGGAGCGGAAAGTCAGACGGCTCTATTGAAGATCGCGGGAGGTGACCCATCACGGGCGAGGTCTGAATTGAAAAACCGGGGTACACTGTATGTTGCCGTGTCCATGAACATGAACGAGCTGTTCGAATCTCCATTTTCCCAAACCTGAGAGTTCTGGTTGGAACCAAAACAGAGGAACGCCTGCAGAGTGTTCTTAATTCAAGCGACTTCGCTTCCAAAAACGACTGCGATGCTTCAGGCTGCCGTGGCCCACATGGGCGCCGTGCGGAAGAGTCACGTGAGCACAGAGGCGGGGCTTTTCCGGCGTGGCCGCGCGGAGCCGCGAGCGCCACGGCACGTGGCGTTTCCCGGTGCCCTTGAGATGTGAGGGATTCGTCACCCAGTTCTTGGGGGGGTGAAGTACTAATCAGTATTCATCAGTCAGTCTTCATTCACCAGCATGAAATGAACCGAACAAGGGTTTCCAGACGAACATTTTGTATACCTTTCTTTCCCAGTGGGCCAGTATCATGGAGAACCTACTATGAAGATCATGGATTATCAATGATCAATGCAGTCTGTTTCAGTGTCCAAGGGCTGCTTGAGCTGGCCTTTCGTTGCCCGATCTGGGAGGTGCAACGCTCCTGTGTCGCTCCTGTTAATGGTATTGTTGTTGCCTTGAGCAACGGCCGTCCCTCCCCTCCGTGGTTTTCATCTTTTCTTTCGGTCGACGACTTGGTTGGTTTGTTGGAACAAAAGAACCCAGCATGTTGGGTCAATGTTGCCTCGGACTGCAAGAGCGTTCGAGGTTTGGATTCTGGTGTCAAACTTGCATCCCTCCAGAAGTAAGATTGAGTCACACAGTTTGACCGTATATACTAAATGGGTGATCGGGTGAAGCTGATCTCAGCTGCAGGTGGAAGATTCTTGTGGTTCTGAGTGTATCTGAAGATTTGCAGAACATGAGATCCTTCCTTCGCAGACGGGATGTGGCAGTCGAACTGCTCGTTTGACCAGGTCCACAAGGAAGCTGCAGCTGGTGAGGAGGATAAGGCCAGAGGGCCAGTGGTGAGGATGGGACATGCTTCATAGCAGAGTTGGAGAGGGTGTGTGAAAACCACCTTGTAATTTTCTCCAATCATTTTCAACCAGGAGGCCGTCCTGGAAAACGCCGGGTGCCCTCTGTCCCTCTGTCTGTCTCTGTCTCTGTCTGTGTCTGTCTGTGTCTGTCTCTGTCTCTGTCTGTGTCTGTCGGTCTGGTCAATGGACTCTTTAGACGGTGTCTTGGCTCAAATCAGCCACCTAGCACATGAACGAATATGAAGGATGAGTGAACTTAATGAACTATACTTGGCTGGCTGAATTCTTGAGGGAACGAACACGAATGAACTACGCCACCCGGAACGACACCAGGTGTGAGTTCGGGGTTGATCCGGTGCCTTTCATACTGAGACGAAGAAAGAAAAAGGGTCAGTCCGCAAGACCTGGAGATCAAGCCGAAATGCTGAAACGCTGTGGTCCGGAACCTTTACAGTAACATCGTCCAGGTTGGCATTGTCCCATCCGTGGGGTCTTTCAGCGCGAGCTTGGCAGCTTCGGGCCTGCGTTCCACGTGGTTCTGTTGGTCAGGTTGGAACGCAGGTCCTTTCCATATTGCCGACTCCGCTGGAAGTCGACCGCTCGGCACTCTGACAGGAAGATCTAGGTAAACGATACTCACTTAGAGGCTCTATTTTTTCAGTTGTTCTTCTCCATTGAGCTCGTTGCTCTAATCCTTTTACTACAGGGATCCGGACCGGCAAGTCACCCTTTCAACACGTTATGCAGGCCATTCCTGCTGGAAGCAACGGGAAGGTGCGGTGTGGCAGGGCGAAGAGGGGTGTCGTCAGTCAGTTTCTCGACAGTGCCACCGCCGCTGAAGTTGTTCGACAATCTAGGTGCTTTCTATTGCACTGAGTAATGCCTCGACTCTACTGAGTAGAGCTACGATGATATGTCCCCAAAACTCTTCGAAGCTGTTTGGCTGAGGGAGCAACTGCTTCACCCCCCCCGTCACCCCAATGTGGGTGGCGGGGGGTGTTGATAGAGAAAGGTGGTATGGGCACCGCTTCGAGCCAGGACAAGTGATCGAGTGTGCCATCCGTGATGGTGAAGGGCACGCTCAGGGAACGATCATCCTGGAGGTCGCGGCAGCCCTATCCACAGATGGTCAAGGTCATTGGGTGACCGCCAAGTTTGTGGGAGCTAGCGATTCCCACATGCGGAAGGTGAGGGCAAAAAGTTGGCAGCAAAATGCGCTTACCACTTTTGTGAAGAGTCATCACACGACTGCAAAGTGACTCGACGAGGAGCCTCTATCCACGTGGAGAAGTTCCGGGTCCTGACGCAGAAGGAGATCAACAGTGGAGTTCCTGCTTGGGCCTTCGAGAAGAGTATGGGGAAGACCTTTCTAGAGTTTCTGAAGAAGAAGGACATGGAGCCCAGGCCCAAAGAAGCAAAGGCTGCGTTACCCTGGGTAGACCCAGGCGTAGAAGCTTCAGAGGATGAGGAAGAGGATTCAACCGTGGAGAGTCCGGGGAAGGAAGGCCTCAAGGCCAAACTCCTTAAGGCCCGTGACGAGGTGAAGAAGCTGGAGCGAGAGTTGACCGGAAAGAAGGTCAGCACCAAGGCAGCGGGATCTAAGGACAAGAAGGAAAAGGTCAAGAAGAAGAAGAAGAAGAAGAAGAAGAAGAAGAAGAAGAAGAAGAAGAAGCAGCCAACGCCCGAGGGTAAGGAGAAGAAGAAGCGAAAGAGGGCTAAGGAGTCACCCTCCTCAGGAGGTGAAAAGAAGATAAAAAAAGAAGAAGGCCTCCAGGGCAGACGACGAAGCAGCAAAGGAGGCGCGTATGGCAAAGGGGAAGAAGAAGGCCATCGACGAGTCCTCCTCGTTCAGCGATGACGAGGATGAAGGTCTGTTTGGGGAATTCCCAGAGGAGAAGGTTACCGCTGGTGCCAAGAAGGGCCGGCGTGATCGAGGGCCGTTTGGAGGTGGAGACTTAGTGAGATTCCAAGGGGAATCGTCCAGTGAGTCGGAGGCAGTTTTTCGCGAAGCCCCCCGCAGTCCCGAAGGCATCAAACCAGCTGAAGTTGATGCAGTACGCCAAAAGAACACCGGGCCGCCTGGCTTCAAGGCTCCTCTTGAAGATGGAGGTCGAGGGAGCCCAAGGGGCTGCGGGGGCGAATCCAGCCGATCTAGGAGAACTGACTCCACCAGCGGCCGTCCACTACTTCCATACGATGATCGCGCCGCAATTGGGCCAGCGCTTGAATCTGAGAGCCCACAGGGAGATGAGGACATTGTGTACAGCCCTGGACCTGTTAGCAAGAAAGCTGCCAGCCCACGCAGCAGACCTGCTGGGGTCTGAAGGCGATCGTGAAGAGTTGCCACGACGGCCATTGGCTGGCAGCACAGTTCCTGGAGCTCCTGGGGCCGGGCTCGGGCGGTCTCCTGGAGAGGGGCGAAGAGGTGTTCATGAACAGGGAACACCTCCTGGAGCTCAAGCTGAAGGGCTACATCCCCCCGAGAGGGGGCGAGGGCGGAAAAGGAAGTCAAGAAAAGGGCGCCCGAAAAGGGAAAGAGAGAGGAAAAGGCAAAGGAGGCGAAAAGGAGAGAGAGAGAGAAGAAGGACTAGCAGATGAGGCTGTCACCAGTGGGCCTGCATGTCCCCCTAAGACAGCAGATGCCGGAGGCCTGAAGGTCTTTCGCAGTGTTGAACGGTCTCCAGTTGAGCTGTTCGGTGCTTTGTGGAGGGCTTTTGAGGGCAAGGATACGCCGTTGTGTCGCCTGGCGCAATTGGGAAAGAGTCGAGGAGCACCCCCCGAGGACAAGTCCTCCAAGCAAGTGCGAGGCGACGAGCTGCTGCCCATTAACCCACAAGCAGTGTTGGCCTACCTGCATTCCTCAGGGGAGATGAAGGCTCAAAGTCGCAAGGGTATGGCGGATGGGTGGCGCATGTCTTTATGAAGGAGCTCGCCCAGGCCCAGAAGTTGACGGTGGATCATCTGAGACGAGCCTTGGACTATGTCGAAGAGCGAAAGCTGAGGTGTGGGCGCTATGAGGAGACGGCGCGACATTTAGCAGCGGTGCGCTTTGCTTACCAGGGAGTGCCCGTGGTGGTGATGGAAGATATTCGAGCAGAGAAGGTGATCGCGGCTTGGCCGAAGGTGGGTCAAGCAGCCGTCCAGGATGCGTTGACCTTCGTGCCAGAGGAATTGAGGGCAAAGTTTCTGGATCCAGTGCCTTGCCTTACATGCGTGGCCCCAAGAGCCTCACAAATCACGAGTGAGGGCCACAGAGGATGAGTGGAACAAAGATGTTGGGGCCGCGTATGAGCGTGGCTTGATGGTGGCTGATGAGTTGGATGAGGGGTTCAAAGATCAGAAAGGCCGACCAGTCCTCAACGGAGCGGGAGCTGTGAAGAAGGAGAAGAAGGTAGATGGAAAGGTGGTGAGCGCACAGCGCTTTATTAGCAATCTGATCCCGAGCAACATGTTTCAAGACCGCCTAGAAGGCGACGGCAAACTGCTTCCCTACCTGGGACAGCTCACCCTCCTGCAACAGGAGGAGGAAGAGTTTGGTTGGGGGATTCTTCCGCCTACCCCCTGACTGGCGCAAGTTCATGGCATTTGAGAAGCCTGCGGATGCAGCGCTGCTGGGGGGGTGGCAGGAAAGATGGTGTACCCTGCAATGGCTGTTTTACCCATGGGCTGGGTCAGCAGTGTGGCAGTGGGTCAGAGTCTTCAAAGAGGCCGAGATTCCTCAAGGGTCGGAGGTTGCCAAGACCCAGCTTCTGCCTGCTGACGAAGACCTGACGGTGATCTACTTGGATTCGTACGACCAGTTGAGAAGGTTCAAGAAGGGCTGTGAGGAAGTCGTGAAGGCAGAGATGTCCGAGAGGCACAAGCGCTTTCTTAAGGTTTGTGAGAAGCTGGCCCTGCCGCTGAACGACGGCAAAAGGTTAGTGGCTTCAACGTTGGGAGCCCTTCAAGGTGGAGTGCTTGACGGTGAAGAAGGCCGCTTTGGCCTTTCAGTTCAGAAGATGGTTGAAGTGATCACCTCACCTCAGGAAGCACCTTGTTGGCCACGAAGGCAAGTTGAGGCACTTTGTTGGCAAGGCGACCTTCGGACGTTGCTTCAGGCGGCCGCTTTTCGCTATCCTGGAAAGCGTGTTGGAGGAGATCAATGTGAGGGCCAGCCAGAACGACCGTGAGGTGCCCCGGCCAGGCGCCTGGGACGAGGTGGCCATCAGGGTTGTCCTGCCTCACCCCTCTCATGTACTCGTACTTGAAGGCAAGAATCGACCCAGAAGTGTCGGTCACAGATGCCTCGCCATCTGGTGGAGGAGCAGCAACAGCCGTAGAGTTTCAGTCAGCTCCATGCACCATTGACGTTGCAGGGCCGATGGCCGAAAGCCTGGCTTTGAAGGAGAGCTTTATGGTGAAGGGCCAGGAAAAAGAGCACTTGGCTACGTTGCTGCGGCAGGCTACTAACCGAGGTTCAGATGTGAGATCGTTCCTCGAGGTGGATGGAGAGATGCACGAGCAACTTTTTTTTTGGCTATGAGATGGCAGTGGCGGACGGCGATGTCCTATGCATGGCACCAAGAAGCTCATTTCAATGAATTAGAACTCTTGGCAGTGGCTGTCTTCCTGAAGAGACGTGCCCGGACACGATCCAAGCAGCATCTACGCTTCTTCCACGTGCTGGATTCTATGGTTTCACGTGGCGTTCTGGCAAAGGCAAGGAGCAGTTCGCGGAGGCTGAACAGTGTGGCTCGAAGGTGCAGTGCCTACATGTTAGCAATGGACAACTATATGTTCCCGCTCTGGACCATCATTGGATGGTACTTTGCGGACAAGGCTAGCAGAGCTCATGAAGCGTAGCAAAAGGAGCTTGCAGTTTGCAGGCCTGCGCCCAAGAACACTTCGAGCCTACCGCACAGCTTTGGATCGTTTTCTCAAGTATGTCTCTCGCAAGCGGTTGAGCATCTCCAAGCCCCATCGGCTGGACCGACAGGTTGCTGAATTCATTGATACTTCTTACCAAGAGGGGGAGCCAATGAGCTATTCCGGTCACCTTTTGTCGGCACTGAAGCGTTTTCACCCAGCACTTCGTCTGGAGTTACCCATTGCAAGCCAGTACTTCCGGAACTGGCAGCGCTGTTATGTCCCCACTCGTGCCGTGCCAGCACATTGGGAATTGGTGGAGGCCATGATGGGCTTGGCTCACTCGCGAGGTCTGCATAGTTTTGCGCTCCTGGTAGCCCTGGGCTTTAATGCCCTGCTGAGGACAAGTGAGATGCTATCACTGTCTCACCAGCACTTGGTTCCTCACCGTCGTGGCCAGGCCATGACCGTTGTCATTCCAGGGAGTAAGACCTCGCAAGGAAATCCTCAAGTCCTTTTGGTTGTGGACCCCACCTTGATTGCCTATGCCTCCTCGCTTCGCCAGCCAGGGGACAAAAGCCTTTTGTGGCCTGAAGGCCCGCATCGATTCCGGCAGCTGTTCGCTTCTTTCCTATGCCACTTGGGCTTCGCTGAGGATGACTACACCCCCTACAGCTTGCGCAGGGGTGGAGCTACATGGTTCTTTCAGACGTCCCTTAGTTTGGATGCAACCATAGCTCGTGGTCGCTGGTCGTGTGGCAAGACAGCAAAGCAATACATCGATGAAGGTACCTACCAATTGGCGCAAGTCAACTTTACCCCGGCTCAGAGGTCCAAGATTCGGTCATGGCGACTGAGTTTCTTGCGGCTGCGCCAGGTGAGCAGGAAGCGGAAAGGGTGAGTCCTCTTTGTTTCGAAAATCTTCCTGCAAGAAGTTGGAGTGGTGAGGCCTACAAGAGGCAGAAAAGACAGACCATGCAAGATGGATCTG
>CAXAMN010011780.1:1208337-1221039 GCA_963970005.1 Durusdinium trenchii
CCTGCCACGAAAAGTGACAACATCATCGCATGTGAGCTTCAACAAAACTTGCACCACACCACACGTTTGGAATGATTTCGACCCGTTCAGAGCACACTCCCATCCATCAAAATCGCCATTTCAGCTGAGACTTGTCACGAAAACAGAGCTTCGATGCCACACCCTGAAACGCAATTCCCAATGGCACGGCCACATCCAACACCCCAAAAACACAACTCTCCAAACGCTAATCCCAATGGAACTGCGAAGCAATCTGCCGATCTCAGAGAACGCTGCACCTGTGCAGCGAAACGCATCACGTTTCTCGCGTGACATGTCCTGCTCCTGCAAATCACAATGGATTAGCGGCGCCAACTGACACGTGACACGTCCATGCAAAGTCACTTGCAAAAGCTTCCCCCAATGGCAGCAAATTTGAGACGCGACGACGACGACAGACGACGACAGACGACGACAGACGACGACAGACGACGAGAGACGACGACGAGAGACGACGACACGACGCAAGCCATGCAAACACAGCTCCAACCCCCAGACCCCCAACTATAAACGGGAACCCTTCGCTACGCATTCGGGAAACATACGGAGTTTGGTGGCCAATTCCGGACTCTCCGTTTGGATGAGCTTTGGCCGCAAGAGGTTTGGCCGTTTGGCTTTGGGTACAGGGAGATCTCCAGCATATGTGTGATTGCTTTGGGTTTTTGGGTACAGTTTTTGTGAGGAACCGTCTTCTGCCCCGATTCGTATGACATCCGAACTCGGCCCCAAACCAGTTTTTTTTGTAGGCCTGGAAGCAGCAGATTATTGGCTCGGTGCAACTGGAGAATGAATCTGAGGATGGAGAGGCCGGGCTTGTTCTTTCTGGTCTCTGGTCTCGTGTCGGCCGCAGGTTTCCAGGGTTCTAGATAAAGATGGTCGGTTTGGGTCCTTGGTAGCCAGTGAGTGGCACCTTTGTTTGGGCTTGTTGAGAGTTCGCAGGGTTGGAACGGTCAATGTTCATTTGTTTCTGGTGTTTTCCAAAAGCCTGGTGGCTAAAAACTCTGTGGCAGATGCAAATTGAATGTGACATGGAATATCAAAACAAGCAGGATTGCCTATTGCCAATTTACGGCCTACGTTTTACAAACACGAAGTCTTTGTGTGACACGGTGGAGGTGAGGCGTTCGGGTATGATGCACCTTCAGATCAACCTGTCTTCTCATTCGCCGTGGATACGTATACAGTATACGGTATACGCCTCAACCATCACCCTTCCACAGGCGCTTCTAAGAGGAGTTGACATTGTGAACTTGGCCGGTTCAACAATGACTTGAGTCTTGGAACCTAACTAACCTTTAGTCAAATAATGTCAAACAATGTCAAACAACCGTTACGAGTATCTGGCACAAAAACACAAGATGAATCGAAAAACTTGAATTGACATCTAGTATCGTACTGTCGGGTTTCAGCGAGAGGACACCCCAAGAAACCAACTGCAAGAAGAAGAGTCCCGAAAATCATCCCAAACCGTTTGCCAAACCGATGGAAACCTCGTGCTCTTTGGCCGTACGCGGCCGTGCGCCACTTCAGGACCCGTCGCCCCTCAAGCCACAGGACGGGCTGACAGTCGAAAGCGTGCGGGAGAGGGGGTGTGCAACCTTGGGGTGCAGCAAGAAGCTACGAACGGAGCAAAGGGCATCGCTACGAACGGAGCAAGGACGCTACGAACGTAGCTCCTGGCCTTACTACTAGTAACAAGAGGCTACGTGCCGCCCGATCGCTCCTGGCTGGATAGACCGGTCTATTTTCCTTCTCAAAAGGGTTCCTTTAGGAGGTCTCCCAATTCGAGCTACACGCCCATTAAGCATTGGGCTTCCATGCTTTGAGGAACTTTAAGGAACATCCAAGGGGGAGCAGAATAACTTTTGAGCGCCACGCGATCCACCTGGTTTGAATGAGAGATTCCGAAAGCAAGCCATTTTGAGGTTTCCTCTTAACTTGCGGGAAGACACGTGGCATCGTTTGAGATGGCTAGATCAGTCTTATGTCCAAACAGACGAAACTACGCACTCCCTTCCGAGACGGTTTTGGTGGTGGCGGATCTGATCCAGTCGTTCGGTGGCTTTGGTTTTTGATGACTGTACAATCATCCAGATCAACGAAGGAGCAATTGTGGAGAGAGTTCTCCCGCAAGCTGAACCCAGATGGGGAAGATGGATGCTTCTTCATCGAACGTGTCTCACAGAGCAAGATGAACAGGAAAACAGCTTCTTATGCAAGAGAAGTGGTGCTGCACGAGTTGCTACTTGGTTCACCCACAACTTAACCCTAAAATGTCTTGAATGTAAGAGAGCTTCTCACCTGCTTGGAATGAATGAGTAGGGGTGCTCATTCGTTTGTGTTTGCTTTGCCACGTACAAGTTGGTGTCCATGGGCCACGTGTTTTCTGTCAATGATATACAAGGGATATGGCTTTACCTTGGGTTCGTCCTATTACCTGTAACAGTCAGCAAACAAATATCATTATTTTTGAACAAGGCCTTTACTAACCATCATCATCCACTGTTGCAGCCAATAGGATTACCCTTAGTGGATTTTCTCGCTTACCTGACATCAGCTGTGAGTCCATCTCACCCAGCTGTGTGTCTCAACACCCTCCGCACCGATGCGCCGGCAGCGGGCTTCGGCTGTGAGGACTATGTCCTCTTTGTCCTGGGCCGGGAGACTGAGACGAAGAAGGGACTATGTCCTTTTTTTTGGTTCTTCAGAACCATGGTGTTTTGATTATTGTTTTTTTCTCGCAACGAACCCAGGTATTTTTTGAGTCCTTGGTCCTTGTGGTTGGGGTTTTGAAGCTCTGCCCCAACTTGAACCCATAGCCGCTATAGCCACTTGATGCCACTTGTCTATGTTGAGAGGAGAGCGGTTACGAGGCCTTGATCCACAACGATGGACATAGAAAGTAGCTGATCGTAGCTGTGCTCCCTAGCTGTACTCCAACGATCACCACGGAAGCTGCGTTCTTCCGATCTTGAGCTGGGGAAACCTCCGTCAGTCCTGTTTCCATGCTTCCATCTACTGGACTACTGTAGGGCCGGCGCAGTCGGGTGACTTCGCTCCCATGTGGAGCAAATGAGCCAACACCAAGTGTATCGAGAAAAAACACGTGGAAACAAACAAAGGAGATCGGCCACATCATTTGAGATCGGCCGGCCGCAATCGCTGTCCGATCCTTGGTGGATTTGGTTCGTTCGAACGACGAAAGACGCCTCCTGAGGGGGGACTTGCAAGCGAAGTCCTGCGTTGAAAACGCCTCTCGCGAGCCGTGGTTGGGCGCGCCCAGTCACTTGGTATTTTAGTGGATGCAAAACCACTTGTCTTTGGCACCGCGGAACAACATGGGGTGGCATCCCAGATCTTCCTGAGATTCTCAGAGACCGGGTGACCCCTCGAACGCTCGGGACCATTTTCGATCCCTGCATCACGTGTTGGGCGGCAAACAGGTTTGCCCTTCAACGTGTTCTTCGCCATCACGTGTCCTCCACCCATCTGGGCGGGTGGCTACTTGCTCTTCGTCGTGGCGCTCACTTGGGTGGCCGTGCGGGTTCCCGGGCGGGGATGGTGAGCGTTCCGTTCCCCGTTGTGGATGGATGCTTGCAGCGAGGTCGGAGGTAGAGGTCTTGGACGGGCCAAAGCTAAAGCCAAATTGGATGGAACAGCTAAAGGGATTACAGTGAAAGGATTAAGAAGGGGAAATAGGAAAATACCTTCTTATTTTTTCATCCACTTTGCCCAGTACAAAAAAGAAGATTCGTGGGGTCGCTGGGAGGGCCGGCTGGAGGGACTGTGGATTTCTCCGGCGGATTTCATGGGTTCCGAGCGGCGAGCCGCTTCGGGTTCGCGCGGGGTTCGTGCAGGTGGTCACGGCTCTCATCAGCGACCTGGCTTCGCTCTTCGGTTGCTGCGCAGGTGGCTGCTGCGCACGGTGTTTTTGGGGCTGAGTGGAAGGCTGGTGATTTTCAATTGGTTACAGTGGTAGATGAATTGGTGACACATCTAAAAGAAGTAAAGTACACGGTGTGATTTGACTCTGACACCATTGTATGTGTGGTGTGGAGGCTAGATTGGCTGATGTAACAGTCATAGAGAGGTCACCGTCGGGGCATGGGGAGAGTCCCGAAGCCCCCCCTGCTCCTGGATGTAGAACTAGTAACTAGAACAAAAGGCATTGAGGGGTAATGTGCACCATTCAAACATGATGTCGAAAGCGTTTGACGTGTCTTTCTTCCCAGGAACCTGTCTTTCTATTTTTTTTCCTCTTTTGTGGAGCTATGGCGGTTAGTACTGTTTTCTTTTTTCCCCAAAGTTTTTAACCAATCATGAAGAATGAGCAAGTTGCATATGAGCAAATTCAAGTCTCTGATGGTCAGCTGAAGATTGCTAACGCTTGGGGACGGTCCTAATAGCCTATGACCTGTAACAGTCAGCAAACCAAAAGCACTCTTTTTGAACAAGGCCTGGTACCTAACCATCATCACTCACTATTGCTGTTACTGGTTCCTGTTAGCAATCAAAGGCTTGCCTCTTTGGATCCTAAAATGACCAACCGCCTGGCGCCGGCCCGTACCCCGCCCTTGGTGCAAGACTACACATGCAATGACCCTTTCCGTACACATGCTGCCCTTCCACAGCGAATTACTTCGGACGTTGAAGTCGGTGTTTCTGTAGGTGGTCTCAAATCGTACAGAAAGGGTCATGCACCGCACCTCCGGTGCACCTCCCGTGGGTCCCGGTCGTCCCGCGACGGCACCAGATATCCCGGACGCCACGACGGCGATCACCATCGTCGCCATGGGCACCTCCCTGTCGCTGGGCCGAAGCGCGGACGCGCGGACGGGGTCGATGGCGGGGTTGCGCGACATGGCCGGGGCCTTTGACCCGTTTTTGTGGAAATGCTAACCAGCTAAGCCAACCCTGTTTACTGCTGATAGTAGAAGGATCACCTGGGCATCTGCCAGTCTCAGAACAGAAGGACCCCCCTCAAACCACGGGAAATAGATGAGCCTAGCGAGTGCGCCAATGGGATTTCTTCCCTTTCAGGCATTTTGAGACACATCCCTGTGCCATGTCCATTCCCTTCCGCTTCCATAGTGGTCACTCTGCAATTTGGTTCTCTTTCCTCTTCCTCTTCCTTCTTTCCTGCCATTTCCGGTGAGTGCCAGCTCATTCTGGGCGTACCTGCACACCATAAGATATGCCAGTTGGAATGCCATCCAGATGGAATGCCAGAAAGAACGTCAATACCTATGCCGGTTAAAATGCCAGAAGATATGTGGGTTTGTATTTTTTTGGCGTGTACTTACTTCCTGATGTAGTGGTTGGAAGTTCGACTTGAGCGATTCATACCCTCGAATCATACCTCGAATCATACCCCCGAATCATCCCCTCAAAACGTTACACGTAAGAACCAGGTGTTAAGGTGAAGTTTTTGGTTGGTCTTTGTGCCTTGTAGATGTCCATGAGCCAATGGTGCATGCCGTTTGCAATTGTGTGATCCATGGGCACTCAATTTGGCCAAAATTGTTTGTGTCTTCTTGTGGGAAGAGCAAAGCTCACATCCCAGGGGTACGAGCCAAAGGACCGCCTTCTTTTGCAGCTAATGGCCATACGAATCACACCCGATTCATGCCCGATTCATACCCGAATCACGCACCTCCACACAGTCTCCCACCATCTCCCACCCATCCCACATCCTGGTTGTTTTGGTGGGGCGTGCAGAGGGCCACTGGAGTCTTTGGTGGAAGAGTGCATTTGCCTAGTCTGCCCAGCATGCAACAGATGCTGCTTGCCTACTGCCTCGGCGCAGAGTGGGCCCACTGCTGGAAGTCCAGGTAATCCAACAATATAACTTCAAAGCTGCGAATCATCTGCGAATCATACCCTCGAATCATACCCCGAATCATACCCCCGAATCATACCACCTATTCAAACTTCCCGGCCCGACTACGGTAAAAAAATACACACCCATGCCAGAACGCCTGTCAGAAGAAACAGAAGAAATGCCAGATAGAAAGGCAAAGATATGCCAGTTAGAATGCCAGAAGACATGTCAGACAGAATGCCAGAAGAATTTCCAGATAGAATGCCAGAAAGGATGTCAATAAATGTGCCAGATACTGTAGAATGCCAGCAAGGATGTCAGAATGCTTGCCGGAAGATATGTCAGAAATAGCCGGAAAATTGTAGAACGGTGTCAGAAGATATGCCAGGTACAATGCCAGAAGATATGCCAGATAGAATGCCAGACAGCATGCCAGAAGATATGAAGACAAAGATATGCCAGATGGAATGCCAGAAGATATGCCAGGTAGAATGCCAGATAGAAATCCGGAGAATATGTCAGGTAGAATGCCCGAAAGAATGCCAGAATTCTTGCCAGAAGGTATGCCAGATATATCGCGTGGTGGAAGAGATGCCAGAAGGTATGCTAGTTAGAATGCTGCAAGATATGCGAAAAAAGAGCGCCGGAAAAGATGTCAGAAGATTTGCCAGGAAGGATGTCAGAAGATGTGGCAGTTAGAATGCCAGAAGATATGCAAGATAGAATGACATGCTTAGGAGCGTGGACGCAGTGAGCAGGAAGCTTCGGGATGTGACGATTTCCACGGGCACTGGCAGATATGGGGCGTCACCGCGACAATGCAAAATGCAATTTGAAACTTCTAAGACTTGCTGCATATGCGCATGTGGAGCAGGAACCTACTGTAAGAAAAAGTGCTTCATCCGTGGTCAAACTTTCACGGTCGTGCCAAGCTATTGACGTATTCACACACACGAAGGGCAGGATCCCCTGTCTGGTTGAAAAAAGTTGGCACGTGTTTTAAACTAATTGTGATGACCACCTGTCTTCTTCCAATTCACCTCTCAGGGTTGGGATCACTCGAAGTATAGTAATTCGTTTGGGTTTGCTTTCCTTCCACAGGCTCCGATCATCCGTTCGGTGGTGGTGGTGGGAAGAAAACCATCCCTTGCCCTTGTCCCATTCTCAATCTCTCCACAGTGGTCTTTTCCCAGCAGCCAAGGCGTGTCTGGGCAACATGGAAGATCACACCAGTTTGGATCACTGGGTTTTTGATCATTTAAGGTATGTCCACGCGGGCTAATCATCATGATCCATTTGTTCCGTGGTGCTTAGATATACTTTACTTGGACATTTGTCATGTTGAATGCAGTCCCACAAGTCTTTCAACACATTGCCCGAAGAACATGCCTACCCGAAAGGCTGGAGCAAATCCGCATTTTCCTCATGTCATTCAGCCTGAGCTTTGAAATCTGAAATCGCTTCTTCATTGACACCCCAAAAAGCGGGGCGAACAACGCGATTCATTCCGGGAACCCGAGCCGTCGTGTCCTCGAACCCCGCGCTGAGCCCGAGGCCCGACACTTTCGCCTCCATGACCTCTGCCTCGAAAGATGACACTGCGGTGGGGGGGGCCAATAAGCATCATGGTGGGTGAGGCGTCCCAGTCGTTTGCCGTGGAACCAGTCTGCTGGTCGAACATCCAGAACCTCCGGGTGGCAGAAGAGGCTACTGGAGACTGTCCATTTGGGAATGCCAACAGATTCAGTCATGGATTTCCACCGAGGGCAACAACACACCGCTTTGAACTTGTTTACGCGACAAATTCTGTACCAGCAACTCCCAAAGTTGGGTTTTCAGATGGTAAAAACATGTAAACACATTTTCAGGACACTGCCCGATGAGATGAGAGGTGCTGGCAGATATGTGTAATAAATGTGTTTGATATACTGTATATAGTTATATATATATACTATATATATATATATATGTAACATGTAGTAACTAAGTAGTACCCACAAAGCACTCGCTCCCAGCAACACTTTTATAGCCAATTTCTGAGTGGCAATCGGATGAACACGCCCCAACAATACAGTGACCTTGCAAGACCGGTTGAACATCTAAAGATTTGACGATGCTCGGCTTTTCCTGGATGTTCAGCCGCCTCAACTTGAGCCTCCTTTTGCATGCCCAAGGGCACATGCCCGAAAGCGCACAGGATTCCTCGATTGTGAATGTGGTGACCTCAGTGACCGTTGGGCTGGGCATTTTGGGCCGAAACTCGGGGCACTCAGCCTTTTGGGCCCCAAATGAGCCTCTCTCAGCGGCGGGCAAAGGATTCGACCTCAGAGGATGTATATGATGCAGTTTGGGTGCTGAAGATCTGCAGTCGAATCCCAAAAGACGGTGCTTTTTCAGGGCCGCAAGTTGGTTTTGGTGGTATTCTGGGGGCATGTTTTGGATTTGTTCTATTCTTTTGTTCCTCAGGCACCTGCAAAAAGATCCAAGCTAAAAGGGTGCGCGGGCAGCAAGGTATCGATTCAGGTAGGTGAGACGGGTTCCTGATTCGATCCAATGGCCTGGCCGCGCATCGGCGAAACAATGTGACTTGTGTTGAGTCCGGGCCGAACAAAGAGGGGTTGTTGCCAGGAGCCCCTAATAGCGTCCTTGCTCCTAGTAGCGATGCCAGGAGCCCCTAGTCGCTTTTTGCTCCTAGTAAGGCCAGGAGCCCCTAGTAGCGTCCTTGTGAAACAGAACATGTCACCGTCCAGGGCTGCTTGGAACCGTTCAGCTCGTTTAGAACCTCACGAAACCTGCGGACTCGTTCAGCTCTCACTTGGACTCTTCAGCGTCGACGTTACGCGTCGGACGGTGCCCCAATGGAATCCATGGACTCCGGCTGACCCGACTCTGAGCCATTCCTGGCCGGGTGCGGACTCACCTCGGTGGTCCAAGTTCCCAAAAAGCGACACATGCCGTGAACGAATCACTTCCATCGGCCACCTGCGCCACATGCCAAATGCCCTGAAGTCCGGAACCCGTTTTCGGGTGTTCGACCACCGGCTTTTGCAGGTGACTGGCAGCAACTCGGTGAATGTCTACTTGGGCATCGGAATTCCTTGGTTAGCGGCGGCCCTCTATTGGGCCTCTGGCGTCGCGCGGCTTCAACGGCTTCAAAACGAGAATGGGCTGGAGATGGGTTGGGGAAAAAGGGGAAGGGCCCACGATGAAGACACAACTCCAATCCCCAATCCTCAAGTCACAAGCAACGTTATCTGAGCCGCTTGGGTGTTTTATGTAGGAGGCTGGAAAGCATGGTTGTTTTTCTTGGGCACAGCTTTTAAAAGGTCCATGTCCATGTCACATCGTTGAGTGGTTTTTCACGTCTCACGAAAGCTGTTCCCCTTGGCTGGGCCAAGGTTTCTTTGTTTTGCCCGAGGTCACTCTGGAAACATGCACCAAAAATGGTCCAAACTCGTCGTCTGGCACGGACCGTTAGGATAAAATAAACCCGTGCACCGCAGATCGAGCTGCCGAAGCGGCCGAATGGTCAAAAGATATCACAAAACATCCGAAACCATCCAAATCGATACAGTAAGTCTTTTTGCACCACCTCACGCCAAAATGGATGGTCACGGTCTTCATCCCACACCGGTGTCCTTCCTGATCCTTTGGGTGAACACGAAAATCATTTCTCACACGCCTCAAGTCCAAACATCCGTGACATCCGCTCAGTCCAAACTGGATGAGTGGACGCTCAAATACAACGCTGGGAGCCCAAGCGCTCGTGGGGTTCGCTTTCGGGGCCATGGGTCCCGGAAGCGAAGCGAAGAATCCGAAAGCGCTCGGAGAGGCTGGAGGGAGCTCGCTGTGGAGCAACTTAGTTCGATCCTCCAGCGGATGAGATGATCATAAGCACCCCCCCACCAAAGATCTGTGTTGAGATGTCAGTTGTTTCGAATCACATGGGGTCGCCCTATTGATCCGGTTTGAGGTCCGAATCCAGCCACCTTTGGGGTCCGAACTCGGAAGCTCAGCGGAAGCGGCTTACTTTTGTGGTCTATGTGTTGAAGCGGACAGAAGATCGGGTGCCCTGACCAAACCCGTAACCCGAACACATTTGTTGGATGGTGCTAGGATCCATTTGATGACATCGAGCTCAGAAGAGCAAGGATTGGCTGCTAGCTGCTAGCTCATGGCTTCTGGACGGAGCCCCAAAGGGGCTCCTGTCAGCACTGCAGGTGCTGCTGCCAGAGATCGTGGAGAAGTATCCCAACGGC
This sequence comes from Durusdinium trenchii, assembly GCA_963970005.1. Lineage (NCBI taxonomy): Eukaryota > Dinophyceae > Suessiales > Symbiodiniaceae > Durusdinium > Durusdinium trenchii. Next base: position 1,218,457 of record CAXAMN010011780.1, read on the forward strand.
GCATTCGTAGTGCAGGCCTGGTAAGCCGGAGCTCGTTGGGGCAAAAAGGAGTCCAGCAGGTCTTTTTGCGGGTCTGGAATGCCCTGGAGATTGGCCAGTCTCCAAACAGAATGAGTCTAATTTGGACCTACCGAAACCGGTGCACCACACAAAGTGCCCGCGAACACGAAGAGACTGCCCTGTAACTAACAAGACCAACAACAAGTCCATTTGATACATGAATGGTTTTTGTTCTTTGTACTCTGTGAAGTAGGAAGTCGGGGCTCATGACCATCTTCGGTTCTTAAAAGATTCTTTCTCAACAGAGCTACCCAGGAAGTGCTGACCTACCCGCCTCTGGGCCAGGGGTGCTGGCATTCTCAAGTAGTTGGCAAGCCAAAGTAGTCGACAAGTCAGCTGGATCCGATATCAGGCAACCAGTTCCTTGGTGATCTTGGTGTTTGGTATTCCCTTGTTTGTTTTGTTTTTTGATTGCCATCAAATGCAGAACGCAAGAGACGGAGCTTCTTTTTGTCCACAGGGCCGCCACCGGCCTTCCCTGCCGCGGCGGCTTCCGCCGATGGCGTACCGTATGTCGCCTCAGGGTGGTGCCCTGGGATTCAGCGTGTTGCTTTTCAACTGTGTGGCCATTTGTTGCTTGGTGCGATGGCCCAGAGGGCGATTTCGGCGGTTTCCGGTGGCGTATTTCTTTTCGCATCTTTTCGCAGGTTGGTCTCAGTGGAGTGGGGTTGTTCTCAGCGTGGACCCGGGAGTAGCGAAGGTGAAGTTTGCCATCATCCCCATGGGGTTTATCATAGGACTGGACTAGCCATATACAGTATATAGTCTATCATTAGGATTCTCTGCAACCCTCACGGCGAGTCCGTTGTTTCCTATCTGAAGCCTGCTCCTCTTTGTCACAAAGCATGCCACTCCAGCGACGTTTTCTCGACCTGTTCTCTCACGTCTCTTTTTGTTCACCAGGTCCAGGCCCCGTCTCACAGCCGTTGCTTCGCTTCTTTGAGCTTCGTTGCGACCTCGCACCTCCACTGGCCGCCGAGGTGATTCTACGCCTCCGGCGCCTGACCCTGGGTGGGGAGTTAGGTGGCCCCAAGAAGATCGCCTGGGCCCGGATCCTCGGGAGGTCTCTGCCGCACCCGCCCGCGTCGGACGCGTTCGCTTTAGCCGCGACCGAGGCGGTCGGTAGATGGTGGATCCAAACGGGGGGGCCCTGGTTGACCACGGATCAACCGAACAGAGGAATCTCTATGTTCGGGATGTCAACCCACCAGGATTTGAGGCTCCAGGTCTTGACCCGCAGCCATATGTCATTGCTTCTCGTCTGTTGTTGGTGTCTGCCCTTATGTTTTGTGTTGTCAGTGTGATGGGTTGTTGTTTGTCATTCTTTTGATAATTGCACCGTGTGATGCGCTACAGTGTAGCCGCTACAGCAGAGGTCACGATAGGGTAGGTTGTCTATATATCTAGAATCCGACAGAAGCATCACCACAAGCACAACACCTGACAGCAAAAAGCAAGGATACAACACTCAACGAAACGGCAAACACTGACGCAAACAACAGTCTAACAGTCAAAACGATATCGATAATATATATATATATTATAGTCAGTTTCAAAGACATTTCCGCTAGGAGCATGTTTTCGCCCATTTGTGTGTATCAAGATCGTGGTGAGAGGGCCCTGTGTTGAGGACAATTTAAGATGTCGAGACTGCAGCCTCACCCCCTTGAAAAAGCGGTGGTTTCATTTGGTTTCCATCAAACATCACATGTATATAAATATATGATCACATATATATATATAATATAATCATTGAGTTGGAATTTAGACAGATGTTGAGCACATGGATGGTGCTGTTGAACAAAGGGTTGGTGCTCCAATGGTCCGCCCAGCTGGGGATTTGAACGCATCCACAAAACCCGGGACGGGAAGAAGCACACGTGGGAAGCGCGCTCTGAGAGTCAGTGCTACAGTCGTAACATGTGTATTTTGTCACGCTAGAATGTGATCCAAAGTGAAGACAGCTGGCTAGAGATCAAAGTTTGCCTATAGAAACCAGCTTGTTGACTGTGCTGTGCGGGCGTGGTTTATGGCGTGGTTTATAGGTGGAAGTGCTGTTTTTCTAATGTCAAGAATATGACTATGAAACCGGATAGAAGCACAACGCATGCAAATACTTGACAACGCATCAGGACAAGCACGACAGCAGACAACAAGCAAAGACACACATAATGAGCAAGTCAAATGACGACACCTAACGCAGCCACAGCACACCGTGGCCCAGGGATTCATCCTGACCCAGCTATCCTACCAGAGAAATTGGGTGTGAGTGGGGATAGCTTGAAGTAGAGTATGTTTTCCTTTTTGTTTAGGAAGAACTGTTGCACTTTGGACGGTGTGCTTTGTATGTTTCCTTTTTTGAGAATATATATATATATATTTGTCTGTCCCGTGAGAATTGTTTTGTTCAGTTCTTCTCGGGATCTTGAGGCTCGATCTTTGAGGATCTGGCCAAGTGTTTGGTTCCTCCAACCGATAGTGATGGCCTCCAACCGACTAGCAATGGCCTCCAACCTACCAGCG
>CAXAMN010011780.1:1221049-1241826 GCA_963970005.1 Durusdinium trenchii
TACTGATGGCCTCCAACCGACTAGCGATGCCCTTTAACCTATACTAGCGATCCTCCAACCGCAGCGATGGCCTCCAACCTACTAGCGATGACCTCTAACCTACTAGCGATGGCCTCCAACCGACTAGCGATGGCCTCCCAACCGACTAGCGACGGCCTCCAACCGACTAGTGATGGCCTCCAACCGATTAGCCATGGCCTCCAACCGACTAGCGATGGCCTCCAATCTTCTAGTGATGACCTCCAACCGACTAGCGATGGCCTCCAACCGACTACTGATGGCCTCCAACCGACTAGCCATGGCCTCCAACCGACTAGCGATGGCCTCCAACCTTCTAGTGATGGCCTCCAACCGACTAGCGATGGCCTCCAACCGACTAGCGATGGTCTCCACCCAACTAGCGATGGCCTCCACCCGACTATACGATGTAGCGATGGCTAGCGATGGCCTCCACCCGACTAGCGATGGCCTCCAACCTTTTATAGCGATGGCCTCCAACCTTCTATGGCGATGGCCTCCAACCGACTAGCGATGGCCTCCAACCGATAGTGAAGGCCTCCAACCTACTAGCGATGGCCTCCAATCGACTAGCGATGGCCTCAACCTACTAGCGATAGTAGGTGGGAGGCCATCGACTAGCGATGGTCTCCAACCAACCAGCGAAGGCCTCCAACCTACCAGCGATTGCCTCCAACCGACTAGTGATGGCCTCCAACCTTCTACCTGACTATAGCGATGGCCTCCAACCGACTAGCGATGGCCTCCACCCGACTAGCGATTGCCTCCAACCTTCTATAGCGATGGCCTTCAACCTTCTATGGCGATGGCCTCCAACCGACTAGCGATGGCCTCCAACCGATAGCGAAGGCCTCCAACCGACCAGCGATGGCCTCCAATCGACTAGCGATGGCCTCCAACCTACTAGCGATAGTAGGTGGGAGGCCATCGACTAGCGATGGTCTCCAACCTACCAGCGAAGGCCTCCAACCTACCAGCGATTGCCTCCAACCGACTAGCGGTGGCCTCCAACCTACTAACGAAGGCCTCCAACCTGCTAGGGATGGCCTCCAACCGACTAGCGATGGCCTCCAACCTACTAGCGATAGTAGGTGGGAGGCCATCGACTAGCGATGGTCTCCAACCTACTAGCGAAGGCCTCCAACCTACAACGCAAAAGGCTCAGATGGGATTCCCTCAGCTCTGCTTTGCAATCTCCTCACTTCTGGCAGTGGATCGTTTCGTGTTTGTCGAGTTTAGGTTCTTGGGTGCGATATCGGGAGGGGTTGATCTTTACTTGCTGGGCGATGGTGTCGGGAATCGGGAATCGAATTCAATGTTTTCGGTGTTCGAAAGATTTTTGAGAGGCTCCTAGCTCGACACCAATCTTCTTCAAGCACTCGAACATTTGGCGTTTTGTCTGAGGCGTCCGGTCCCCCTTACCTATTCTGGCCACGGCTTCTTTCCTGGACGCTCAATCGTCAACATATTTTTGGTTAACCCCTGGAAAACCAAAAAAACTGGTCCGACCAATTTTTTATCTTTCCTGGTTTCTTGCACCCACCCTTGATTCCCACCATTGCTGTCCTGAAAAGCTCCTTTTTCTCAAAGCCGGGCTCCCACAGATTCAGCAGTCACGGAAACCTAAAAAGTGGTTCACCACTCCATCCAGCAAGTGTTGGCATAGACGAGCCATCTATTCACAGTGCCAAGAACACGGGAAAACCAAAAAATAGCCGGTACACATCTTTTTTTTGGGAACAAAAAAAAAACCATGACAAACGAGCATGCAGGTTGACCTCCAACACCTTTTTTACAGTTTTGCAAACTCCATCGCATGCATCGCATGCATCGCTGCTTTCGAGGGCTGTTCGGTGGCCTTGATCATCTTGTGGGTTTGCTACATCGCTTGCTCCATCTGGAGGACGGGGAAGGATGAGGATGAGTGATGAGCGTGTCGCGTGTTTTTCGTCTCTGGAGAGACTCGTCAGGGACCAATCAACCGACAAAGCCGGGGGGGACCGGGAGTCCCTGTGGAAGGAGAGGTCTCCTAAGTACCTGTTGATGCACACCTAGATGACCCCGTGGCCCCCCAAGGCATGGCTATGAAGATGCGTCTGATGAGGATGAGTTCATGACCAACCTGCGGAGCTCTGGACCCCTGGACCCGGTGAACAGGTGCCCAGTTGCTGCAAAATGAGTCCTGGTGCGTTGGTCATTCTTCCAGCATTGGGGTCCAACATACTCAAAGAAATCTCAAGAACCTCGGCCAGCTTCTTTCTCACGCGACACATGTGTGGGATTTCTTGTAGAGGATTTGGATTCTAGCTTCAATCCGTGTGAAAAAGGGTGAAACTGTCCAGAATTTCGGGTAGTGAGTCGAGTCTGGACTCATTCAGGTCTTGAGAGCACACGTCTTCAGTCTAGAGTCTAGAGTCGGAGCGACTCCTCCTGGTGACATCCTCTGCTTCTCGAGATCGAATCCTCCTAAAAGCAAGCGGTCCATTTTTCCACGCCACGCCGAAGCTTGGTTGCCTCGGCCAAACTGGCCGTTCTGCTTCTTCCTTGCCGCGCTGTCAGGAATAGCTCCAAATCCGCGGAGGCTGGGTCAACAATTTCCATCGCCACATACCCGGATTCATCATATATTACTAAAATATTCTATCCAAGGGTTCAGCCGTTTTGGTTTCCAGGATGATCCTGGATGTTTGGAATTCGGAGGAGATACACTACTCCTGCACAGAGGGTTGCTACGGGATGTGAGTTGTACCAAAAATTTGATCAGTGTGGACATGCTTGTCAGACACACACCTTCTTGCAGGTTATTGCCTGAACAGCTGATTTCCGTTGCTTTTAATTGGGCCCGACTTCGTTCAAGCACCGCAGTGCACCATCAGCGCGCCCATCGATTTTTATTTGCTCCACAATGAAAGGTGTTTGTTGAGCTTCAACCACCACCGCGGTTTCCTTCTGTTTGGCTGGACCTGGCCTTGATGACACCAACACCCCAGGCCAGGCCAACCAGAAACCGATTGGATTTGCTCCATGTTTCAGTCACTTCGCACCGCATGGGGTGGGAGATCACCCACTCCTCGCCCTGCGGACGTGTCGGTCTGCCGGTCGGGGCTGCCACTGGGGCCTGGAGGACCTGTCTATACCGTGTTTTTGAGCCCCATTTGGGTCCAGCACGCGCGCGAACGCAGGTCATCATGTACCCCTTCATTGGCATCGCGGTGATTGTGGCCCTAGGCCGGAAGAGATTTCTGCGTCCCAGAACGATGGACTACGAACGGAGCGATCGGACGCTACGAACGGTGCATAGGGCATCGCAGGGGCTCTCCTGGCGACATGCCGAGTCCGCCGATTCAGAGTCCGAGTCCGGGCCCACCACCGGACGCAGGGACGGATGGTTCGGAGAGGCGCCGGCCTTTGGGACGATCCTTTGGTACTAAAAAGGTGCCGGATGAAGAAGGATCGTCCAAAGGATCGAAAGGAAGGTGTAGGAAAAGGATGGAAAAGGAAGGTAAGATGGCATCAGTGGTATCACATTCCCTCTTGCTTCAGAAAGAGATGAAGAATAGGAAGGTAATGTGTGGGGCCCCCTACCTTCGAGGGCTTTTGGACAGCCACTCGCTGTTCAGTGGTGTCCCACTGTCCGCGGCGCGTGTGGCGTGTGTGAAGGGTGGTGTGTGTTTGGTGGCGTGTTCACCGTCGGCAGGTGGCTTAGCTTTTGAACTCTCTGGGAAGTTCAGATATGATCCGGAAGCAGCCAAGGCATGGGCAGCACCAGGTGTGCTTGCTTGGATGAAGTGGGGTGGATCTCGGAACAGGCAAGATTCCTAGAAAACTGGCGGGTTTTACTACCCTAGGATTCGACAAAGCAAAAACACCATTGTTTTAATATGTTTTAATGTCAATAGAGATGAGGTCTCAGTATAGCTTCTATATAGGTACTTGCCATACACATTTGGCTCAAGTGCCCAACCAGGCGAAAAGGAGCTTTAGCGCGCGAGCTTCATGTTGAACTAAGGGCTTGAACGGGGCCAGGGCACGCTTTCCATCCGTTCGCAGGTTATCAGCCGTATCCAGACTCCTTCGAGCTGGGTACGAGCTACGGCCTTACACAACACCATCTAAACGCACACGCATCGGATAGATCAGTTACCCCTCAGTCACTGAAGATGGACCAATCCGACGCCAGCACTGCATCCTTTGGAGCAGCCGCTGCGGCCGCAGATCGGGTGAGTGCATCCCACAACTCTAGTCCAGGTACGATCGAAGCGGAGACTCTGACAGTGGTGAGAGAAGTTGCGACAGGTAGAGCACGAAGTCGTTCCCCGTCAGCGCACTCGACACCACCGGGGGGGACACCGAGATCGGGCCGTAGCCCTAGAGAGACAAGGAGGAGAACTGACACCGGAGCTGTGAGAGTGCTAGCATTGGAGGATGGGTCAACTGTACCAGTGCCATCGGACAGCGAAGCTGGAGATGGAGCAAGGGCAAGCACCGACAACCTACAACTAGCACGGGCCGATGGAGACCTCAATGCGAAGTGTGCACAACTACTTGCCGAAGTGCATATGTTGAACCACCAAAACGCATGGATGGTCGAATGTGAGCAGAGACAGAACCAGATTATACAACACGAGACCGAAGTCCACGAAGTAGTGATGACACACCTCGAAGAATGTTATGTCGAAGGATATGGAAATCAACGAAGAATCTCCCAACTTACAGAATCCAGAGACTTTTTGCTCTCAGCAGCACACGATTTGCAATACCAGATTGACACTGATCGTGTGGCAATGCGGGATCGTCTCACCCAGTTAGGGGAGTACGCTGATCGCAACAGCGCAGAGATGGTTAGTCAAGTTGTGAACATCGGCACGGAAGAGATCCAGGCTATATCGGCGGAAAGAGATCGAGCCGTAACCGAACTCATGACTGCAGTCGCAGATGCTGAGAACATTAGGGATCTGTATAGACAGGAGTTAGTTGGACTACAAAGGCAGAGTGCCAGGAACAAACACGAATATGCCGAGGAAATGAAGATGAAGGAAGCAATGTATACAAGCAAGATCAAATGGTTATCAGAAGAGAATGAGGAGCTCAACAACCGATCTTATAACCAGGACAATTTCATCATGACCATCAGAGAGCAATTGAAGAGGGCGAACGAAGAGGTGGCACAGGCGAGGATTCAAGGATCCGGTCGACCGTCTCAAACATCCAACGCCGAACTCAAGAAAGCCGAGGTCAAGATGAACATGTTGGAGGAGGACATTCTACGTAAAGAGAGGATGTTGAAACGTCTTCAGGAAGAATTGATCGAATCAAGTGCAAGTGAAGCACAACTGAAGGTCGCACTGGAGTTGAAACCACAAGACATGGGATCAGGACGCAATGTGGAGAACGAGATGATGACCAAGCTTAGAGCGGAACTTGGACGTACCGAAAAGTCATTAAGGTCCGAGGAGAAAGAGGCGATGGAATATTACGAAGGTATGATGCAGAACCAGCAGGACATGATGGAATTCGAAGCGCATGCAGCACGGCTCAGAGATGAGAGGAATAAGTACCGGAGGAGATACGAAGAGGAGCGCTCGAACGCTGAGAATGCAGCCGCAACCGAGTATGGTGCCGCTTCATCTTCTAGCTCGGGTGGCTCCAAGATATCTCGGAAGGAACACGAGAAGATTAACATCCCTGCATGGCCCAAGATACACGACCTGGAGGTTTGGAAATCTCAGGTCGTAGCGGCAGTCGTGACGGCATCGGGCGACGAAAGACAGGAAGACTGGATCCAGTGGCTCTCGGATGCCTTCAGATCACCATATGACCCATTTCTGCTCGAGACATCAGGCGAAGCAAGATTCGCTAGCATAGATGCTAAGCTAGGCATCACCCTACATACGATCATCCACGCAGCAGGTGAGAGATCTCATGACGTACAATTGAAGGTGAGGCAGATGATGCAGAGACGTGCGAGAGGCACAACTCCTGGAATGGTCAAGGGACGAGAAATGCTAGCGTTAATCGTCGATAGCTTCCGGAGTGCCGACAACGTCGATGTGATGTATGCATCCAAACACTTATTCGACCTAAAGTTCCCTGGAGATAATCAACTATCCAGATTCCTTGGACAGTGGGATGAAATCATATCAGGTATGGATGCGGATGATATGCTTCCTGACAAAGCACTCCGCAACCTGCTTTGGGATAAGATTAAGGACTCCAAAGTTATGGCGTTAGACTTGTCCGTGTACGATAACATGTTGGACAAGGATCCGGATAAGACCTACCAGAAGTTACGAGAGATCATGGCGAAGTGGATACGGAAATCAATCGAGACCACAAACAAGAAGGAGAGGGAAAAGGCCTTTGGGAACCTCGTGAAAGCCACACCAGCGGCGGAGAAGAAGGATCCTAAGGCGAAACCCAAGAATACCAAGGCCGATCCACCGAAAGACGCCGCTCCGGTACTTCCTCAGGCTAATCCGAAAGATCACGTCAAGAAGGACAAGAAGCAGGAGCGTGGAAGATCAACCACGAAGAGCCCAAAAGGAGATCGTGGCAGGTCAGCGACTCCAGCAGATACGTCCAAGATAGGATGCGCCTTCCACTTCTATGGAAAAAACGGGTGCTCTAGAGGAGACAAATGCAAGTTTAGTCATCAAGAGAAGCACAAGAGTTCTGCTAAGAAACCAGAAAACCTCAAGGGTGACAGATCAAAGAGTCCTGGTGGTAGGAGCACTAGCCCTAAACCAATGAAGGATCAGGTCTGTTGGAATTGGCAGAAAGGATCATGCAAGTTCGGGGACAAATGTCGTCGCCAGCATCACGCTGCTCCTGCTACGAAACAAGAGGCTAAAGGTAAAGCCAAGCCCAAACCGGCTGCGCCAGCCTTCATGCTTTGCGGAGACATCGAGAGTGATGGAGAGGACGTGCAACCAGCACTTCCCAATGTACAGCAAGGTAAATTGGCGCTTCGCTTTAAAGTCAGATTCGATGACCGGGTGGATGTGACCACATTTACCTGCGATCCTGGTAACGAGCTAAATACCCGTCCCCTCAAGAAGAAGAAGGACGAGGTGCAGAAGGTGGATACCGAGATCATTTCGTCGTTGAGAACCCTCAGAGTGAACAGCATAGCTGCACGAGTAGCGCATGCCAAAGGCAAGATGATGGAGCTATACTCTGCTGAACACATTGCCAAGGCATGGATACAAATCACTCAAGATGAAGGAATCGAGGTGAACGTCGACCTGTCTGACTTCAACACCAGCGAGGTAGTAAGGAAAGATTCTGTCAACTACACGATACCGGGAGATACGATGTTCATGGCCGTGGAGAGGTATGACGGGCCACCGATACGCTTCATCATGGACACGGGATGTGGGCACGACTTGATCTCAAGAGAGAAAGTCAACGCCATGGGCCTTACCACTAAGGAAGGACCCAAATCCGTGAGCTTCATGACAGCGAATGGAGTAACTAGTACATCGGAGATGGTGGACATCAATGTGGACGAACTACCCATGATGTCCGAGGCACACGTGTTGGAGAGTACACCATCAGTCTTCTCCATCGGGAAACGGTGCATGGAACAAGGGTATTCATTCATATGGCCGGCGAATCAGTTGCCATACCTCATCGACCAAAACGCGAACAAGATCCCGCTATCAGTGCATGACAACATACCCTACATCAAGGTGAATGATGATGACGGGAGATGTTTACCAAGATCAGACGGCTTGGCCACGATACTCATCGCATATTGTCAGGTGTGGAGTGTGGGGACGAGGCCACAGCAGGTCAGGAGATACAACAGGAGGAACCTCCGCCTAAGAAACCTCGAAGACGGAGGAGAAAGAAGAGAGATAACCAGAAAGATCGGGGTGATGAATCCGATATCAATCCAGCCGTTGTAGGCGACGAAAGAGAACCAGAGGAACACGGTGATGACGGATATTCTCCGGAAGAAGGATATGACGGGGAAGACCCGGGGATCAATCGTGACCTCGATGGCCAACCTGAAGAAGCCGAAGACGACGAACATGGAGGTGATGCGGATTCTGAACGAGAGGAGAGTGACATTGGTGAAGACGAAGAGGGGTTATTGGAAGTCGATGTGGTCGATGGAGAAGCTAGACTGTCAAAGCCCGGAGTGCTGAAGAATGAGGCGAGATCCATATTGCACCTGATGACGCACCGATATAAGAATCCATACTGCAAGTCATGTGTGAGAGCAAAGATGAAGCACTACAAGACTAGCAAGGGAGCTTTCAAACGAAAGTTGAAGGCATTCGGCGACCTTATCACCTTTGATCTCATGAACACCCAGAAGATGGCGAGAGACGGGATCATGCCGGATAAGGATGTATTGGTGATTCGAGATCGGTTTACCGGTATGATATGGGGTTATCCATTGAAAGCAAGCAATAGTGACGAAGTAGTGCAAGCGATGAAGCACTATATCGGTAAGAGAAAGGTCACCAACGCTTACTCTGATGATGCGCCACAATTCGAAGTAGCACTCAAGGAACTTCGGATTCCACTAGACCAGTCGCTTCCAGGACATCCCCAGAACAATTCACTCGCCGAAAGAAACAATCAGTTCATGATGCTTACCACATCGACGTGCCTACTAGAAGCCGGACTACCACCATGTTTTTGGCCATTTGCAGTGGAATGCGTAAGCCATTTGTTGAACATCGAGAAGCTGAGCGATGGCAGCAGTGCATGGTTGAAGTTGCACAAGAACGAATTCCCAGGCATGGTGATACCACTCGGGGCGAAGGTGTTCTTCAAACCAAGTGATGCGAGAGAAAGAGACCAAGATCATAAGTTCGACCCCAAGAGCATACCTGGCATCTTTGCAGGGTACGTTATGGGGACCGGGGTGAACTGGTCGAGGAAATACAAAGTATGGGCTATAAGCGATTTCGCTCGACAGAATCTAGGTTATGATGCCGAGAGACCGTTGAGGAAACTGATTACTCCTCACATCACCGAGAAGATCTTCCAAGACGACGGAATAGAATTCCCTTTGAAGAGAGAGTATGAGAGGTTGAACAGCACCCTCGAAGGAATGAAAGTCCTGAAAGAGAGAGCTGGTTCTCCAGATGCACCTACCAATCCCGAGTTACCCGATCCCGATGACAGCGACGATCAAGATGACGACGATGATGCGCCTGATCCACCAGATGGGGATCTGAAGTCAAAAGCTAGCGAAGTTGACGCGATCGAGGATGAGAAAACGGAGGAGCTCGCAGAAAAGAAGAAAGAGGACTACTCCGGTCCTGATCATTACTCCGTCGGCGGGCCAGGTGATAACATCATCTATTTGAACAATGACGGCGAACATGTCAAGATTGCAAAGGATGGTCGTCTATATAGAGTGGGATCGGATGGGAGGCGACTCTTCCACAACTCGCCAAGACCCAAGGACTACCTTACGCCTGAGGAATGGCAGAAGCTATCGGTGAAAGATAGAGCTATGGCCAAGAAGGCCGGAGAACACGTAGATAGGGTCGTGGATAGATTGACGAAGAAAGCAAAAGGACTTGGGAGCAGTACAGACAAGAAGGAGAACGAAGAGCCTGATGAACTCTTGAAAGACCTGGAAGACGTCAAGAAGGATGATGATGGAGGTAGTGAAAAGAAGTCCAAGAAAGATAAGAAGGACAAGAAAGCCAAGAAGGATAAGAAGTCCAAGAAAGAAAAGAAGTCTAAGGATAAGGAAGAAGGGGGTGTAGGTGGACCAAGCTTGGCTATGCCTACTACCTTTAGGGAGTGGGACACTGATGACAATGAAGACTCATGGTCACCTAAATCCTTTATATCCGAGTCCACGTGTGTACCCAGTGATGAAGAATTCCTCACCGATTGGGACGAGAGCGCCATGTGGGAGGATAACGATGACAATCTTGCCATGGCGGCTTGGAAGGCGGAGAACGTCTACAATCCACTGAACGGTCAGGTATGTCGTTGCATCACTGGTGACCCCACTGACAACAATATAGTTGATGAACCATTTCCGACGATGCCATGTGTAGTACGTGACACGCAACATCGCCCAAAACTTATGGGCAATCGGTTATTTAACGCAGTGGTATCAAGACCAGTGAGCCGTGCCGAGATATTATCCAATAAGAAAGCAATGCAATCCATGTTGGACGAATGGGGCGGACTCTGGGATGAGGAAACATTCGACGGGTCGTGGCTGAGAGAATATGATGAGATCGTGGCAACCTCCAAGAAGAAAGGAGAAGAAGTTCACTTAGCAAGAGTACATGGAATATGCGTGGAAAAGAACTACCAACTGCCTGATGATGACCCGAAGAGGAAGTTCAAAGGGCGAGGGGTTCTACTCGGAGATCAAGTGAAGAACCAGAACTTCGAGGCAGCGTTGTTCCAAGATCTTGGGAACTCTCCAGCTACATTCGAAGCTGCTCGGTGGGCCGATTTCTACGGTTGCCTGGAAGGCAATGATGTGCAGATGGCAGATGCCATTCGAGCATATATCCAAGCATTATTGGGCGGCGTACCGTGTTGGGCTGAACTCCCGTGGGAAGCATGGCCCAAACACCTGCAAGAGGAGATCACAAGAAGGGGTCTCAAACGCCCTATGTGTCGTGTGAACAAGGCATTATACGGACACCCAGACTCTGGAACGATGTGGGAACAACATTGCGACGAATCTGTACGTGCATTGGAGTTCAAACCTGTCGGACCAGAATGGCCGTCGATGTATTACCACGAAAAGCTAGACTTGCTGTTAGTGATATATGTAGATGACTTGAAGTTGGCGGGGCCCAAGGGGAACTTGAAGAAAGGTTGGGACCTACTCCGCTCCAAGCTGCGCATTGAACCAGAAACCGAGGTCGGACTGTATCTAGGATGTGTTCTGTCGAAAGGCGAAGATAAATTGGCCGATGGTTCCAAAGTTACTACCATGACATATGATATGAGCGCTCTGCTCAAAATGAGTGTGGTCAAATACCTCGACATAGTAGGTAAGGACACAGTGCTGAAGAAAGTTGCAACACCAATGTTACCGGATATCACAAAGGATCATCCATCGAGAGCACCATGCAGTACCCAAAAGGGACTTGCTGTCACATGCACATGGTGTGGTACCTGCTTCTCGCCTGATCAGGCAGCTTCCAAGGCCAGGTCAACGGACGATGACGTCAAGTCCGATGCGAAGGAGCAACCTCGTGGTACCCTAGCGCCTCATGCTGCTAGTCTCCTAATGAAATTGTTGTACGCTGCTAGAATAGCGCGTTTCGACCTGTTAAGGGCCATCAATGTGCTGGCTCGCAATGTGACAAAATGGACAGTTGCCGACGATGCTAAGTTGCACCACCTGATGTGTTACGTGCATCATTCAGCCGACCAGAAAATGGTAGGTTGGGTCGGTGATTCCAAAGCAGACCTGTCGCTAGCCCTATTCGCAGATGCGGACTACGCAGGATGTGGTCAATCGTTGAAGTCGACTTCTGGTGCACATATGCATGTCCAAGGCAAGCGAACTCGTTTCCCGTTGGCAGGAGGTAGCAAACGTCAAGGATGCGTTAGCCACTCCACCCCGGAGGCTGAGATCGTCGCGGCGGACTACGCATTGAGGACACTTGGAATCCCAAGCATCAGTGCATGGGAGACTTTGATGAGGACGCCACCACGAATAGTCTTTTATGACGATAATCAAGCAATGATCAATGTTATGCGGAGTGGGAGGAACCCCACGATGCGCCATATGGAGCGAACTCATGGTATCTCCATCACTTGGTTGTACGAGATGTTCAAGCGCGACTATCTGTTACTCGTATATGAGGTTACTGCACGTATGGCTGCCGATATTCACACCAAAGGATTCGATGATGCCAACTCATGGAAACATGCGTGCATGTTGATCAATATATTGAGCGACGATGGCCTGCGCAGCCAAGCACTGCTCGACTTGATGAAGCCAACTCATGACGGCTTGTCTTACGCCAAGCAGCTCCAGAAGGATCGTTACAGTAAGGTGCCAACATATCCTTACACCACCATTCCGGTTGTCCCACCACAGCTGTATCAGCCGGGACTTTCGAGCAAAGAGGGACTGCAAGAGATCCCTGGATGCGACCCCTATGTTATGGTTCGTGCTCCCAAGCTGTACAGGCTGCGCCCACCACGGGCTCCCCCTGATATGGCATACCTTCGCAGCACTTGGATCTTGCAGGACGCGCAATGGCAGCAGATCGAGGATAAGGTTGACCCTAACCTAGAACCCGTTCGGTTTGACCGCTGGGTTGAACGTGCGTTCTTTCAGTTTCATCCCTTGTCTTCTCCGTTACCCGAAGCGTCAGTTCCCGCGTCTCGTCATCTCGTTGCTGCGACCCTTCCACGTCTTTTGTTTAGCTTGCGTCCGCTTATCCAATGTCGCGAGTTGCAACAGACTCTCCGTGATTCGTCCTTGTATTTGTCGATTCATCACTGCTCGACCTCTGCCTTACACGTGCTCAACGCCCTGACGCGCCTTGTGCATGGGGGGAATGGGGGGTCTGGGGGGTCTTCGATGATTTTCGACAATTTTGTTTCGGATCCTGAAGAGCGAGAGCACTCAGTTCACGATAGTTGGGAGGTAGACGAAGAAGCTAGGACGTTAACAAGAATACACTCGTCTCCTAGGAGAAAGGCGTTCTGCCCGGGTGACGCGCCATCATGTCCAGTCGACATGTCACGGATCAAAGACGAAAGGATGACTTACCGTCAAGGAAGTCAATTCGAGTCATCAGATTTTGAGGACTGTGTCAAGGACTATTGGCGACACTCAGGTAGAGGTACACATACCAAGACGCACCTACGATGGACAGGCAAGACTGTATTCACCCTTAGGGGAAACCATGCTGAATCGGAAAACGAGGAAGCTAAATCGGCTGCGATAGCGTTATGCAGCACCCCAAAGCGTATGAAAACGATCCCATTGAAGGATATCATTGTCCCAACGTTCGTTTCTGTCAGCAAAACCAAGAGCAAGGAGAGAATAGAGCATAGAATAGTTGATGTCAACTTGAGACGACATGATGGGAAGATCGCATATCGGTACCAGTTCGTGTTGTGCGAAGAAGACGACAACCTTGCCGCCCGCGACGAACAGATTGTAATCGATCTGTACGATATAGGTAGAGAACCCGCATTCATCCTACTGTGTTCAGAGGAGTGCAATCACTTCACCCACTTAGCGGCGAAGCATGACTGCACCATCGTCACTATATCTCAAAGCGACGACCTCACTTCACCATACGGAATTGCACGTGCGCTTGCGGCGGTGCGTTCAGAGGAGGATACAGTAATGTTTGCAGGACCCTGCACAGGCGGATCGGCATGGTCGAGATACAACGCTAAAGTTAGCGATGCGATAGCTAAATCTATAGAGCTTAAGCGAGCACTATACTGGGACCTCTGGGAACGTTTTGAAACTGTTATGGTTCGTGTTTTAAAAATCGGGGCCGCAGCACTGTTTGAACTACCACGATACTGTGCCTACTGGAAAGATCAAAGGGTTCAAAGTTTGTTGGGCGGCACTGATTGCGATTGTCATGTGTTTGATGGATGTATGTACGGGTTAGGTGCTGAGTTCAACGATTCGCATTCCGACAAGAAACTCATCAAGAAACCTTGGAAGATTGTATCATGGAATCTTGAGTTTGGCAACCAGCTCAGCAGAACATGTGACAAAAGCCATAGTCATAGAGATTGTGCAGGTAAATACACTAAGACTACTCAATTATATAATAAGAAGATAGTCGGCATCATTCTGAAGACCGTGGCCAAAAGAATCGCTGCATTCCAGAAGTCTGAGAAGGTGATGCATGCCGTTCCGTGCCTTATGATTCGAGCCTTGGGTAGTTCCTTCAATGAGCGCTCAGTATGTGATGCAACACCAAACGAGAATGTACACACATGTTACGAGCATGGGACACAAACATCACACGCACGACGGATCGAACCACATGGCATTTATGATTGTCAGGCATGTTATGTTTGTTTGTGTGACCACTGCATTTCTTCACCCGTACGCTTCAGCGACGTGGCTATGGAGTCTGTTGGTGGTGTCATGAACTATAACAGCAACACGGGCGGCTACCCGACTTTCATCATCAAGATCCTCGATGGCCTGGTCGAGATGAAGGAAAGAGGGCAGATCACCCTGCCCCCAAGGATGTCAAGGAATACGCATGGGTTGGATGTGGTTGAAGCATGGATTGCCGTCGGCATTCCTCCGCTCGTCCCGATATCCATCAACTATGCGATGTCCAGGACGAAATCCGACGACACCAAATTCTTGACCGCTTCACTGAAGAAGTTAGTAGGCTACATGAACGAGGACGAGAAGAAAGAGATTACAGGCGACTTAGTAAGACGCTATAAGCTATCCATGGCCACCATCAAGGGGCGCTTCGGGAACGATGCGAATGGGGTTTTCAGTAACCTCTCTCGCTACCTCGTGGAGCCTGAGGAGATTGGGGCGATCGATGACTTATGGGACGACGTCCGCGACTTCATCAACAACGGCAGATTCAATGACACTATGGTTGCCTACCAACAATGGAGGAACCTGTCCGGGTCGGCCAAGGAGAGCATGAACATGCGTGAAGCCGCGGATCCGTCAGATCATGTCTATGCTACCCGCCTAGAAAGTTACTACACGATCTTCAGCTCGATCTTCTACCACACCTCTGACAAGCTCACCAATCGAAACGCAAAGGAGAAGGTGAAAGAGCTGATAGATACGGTGAACAGAGAAGTTCGTAACATGGCACTCGCAATAAGGGTCCACAACTTGGACAGCACATTGGACAAGATCCATGTGATTGATGTGCTCGAGGACCTGGTTGCCAGGAGGAGAGGGTTGCCGAAGTACAGGTCGGCGGCTCAGAACCATATGGAGACCTTTTTAGGCTCCATGAGTGTTATGGTGAAGTACCTCGACAACTGCAAGCCTGCGGTAGCCATGATAATACCAGAAGAACTCAGATTCATGAGGGAGAAAGTCATGCCGATGATCAATGAGTGGATCCCGGTTGAACCCACGATGTTTCGAGTTCAGTACAACGCAGCTGCAGCGGAGAGCGGGAGGCAAGATGAGTACAACCGACGGAGCAGCGCCTTCAAATCCTACACCGACTACATCGAGGAGTTGAAGAAGAAAATCGAGGACAAAATTATCCCCTCGTTGCCGTTTTGGAACATGCAGGATAGCGAAGGTCCTGAGCCTCCTGACGTTGCTCATAGACCAAAGTGGTGCCCGCCGCTTCAGATATATGGTGACTTCACAAGGCCGACGGCCAAGCCAATGCCTCGCGCACCAAGACCTCCTCCGCCGCCACCGTCATTTGAACAGCAGAACTTTTCGGAACGCCCTTCCGATAGTTCAACTGGGTATGGGTCGACATCCTATAAGCGGTGGGGAAGAACAGGTGGATCATCATCCGCTGGTGCGACATCAAGGGACATCTCAGTCACCACGTGGTTTAGGATGCCGTTTCCGATGGGATCAGATAAGCACTACGTGTTCGGGAAAGACTATTTCTCGCGAGACATGAAGGTCTACGCAATGGTCAGCGCCAATCAGGTGCCATCCGGGCACACCGTAGAAGGTCCCTGTACCGTTAACGGACAGATGACATGGCTGCAGTACTTACGAAGGTTGACGTCGTATTTGATGTTCTGGCATGGGGGGTACCAAGAGACGGTGATCGACCGGAACTACCACAAAGAAGACGCCCATTGGTTCGCCCAATATACCAACATCTACGACTCAACACAAGTGTCACTTGCTGGAGGGCTACCATCTCCGAGGACGCTATACAACCTTTGTTACCCAATGGAAGCCAAGGTGAGTGACGAAGCGGAATTGGAGCTAAGGATGCGTGAAACATTGAAGGGCTTCATCCCAAGTGTCACGTGCCAGCCAGCGTCTCGCACCATCGATGGTGGGAGTGTGCACTGTGAGTTCATCGGCGCCATGAAGACCAGTAAGGTGATTCTGATGTCGGACTTTGGGTACATAACCAAGTCGAACTCCGGGAAACAGACAGTGTTCGCCCAGAGCTTATTGTCACTTGGATGGGATAAGGTCATCAACATGTCATGTACGCCTGAGTACAAGAGGGGAGTGGTGACGGATCCATATGGCTTCATCGACTTCATTCATGATCGAATTGATGATGTCAAACGCCATGAACCCACCTCCATCCATGTGTGGTTGTCATTGAGCCACCTAGTGACTGCGGGCGAGAAGGGGACATACAAGACAGTGATTGTTCCCACGGACTTCGTTCCAAGACTTAGGGACGCGATCGTCAAGCTTGACACATGCTGCCAGCTACCTACATTCGTGAGGGTTTGCGCAGACGTGGAGTTTCACCATGCCGTCGGTTCGTTCGGCAAGATCGCCAACATGATCAAGGACGAGCTGTCGCTGAATGGCATGATGTCCACGACGTCGGACAGATTCTGGCGAGCCATTTCGGTCGCCGGAGGCGGTCACCCCTACTCTATGAAGTCTGGAACCTCTTTGGTCCACGCTGTCATGGAAAAGTATTTGTTCAGAGAAAAGATGCTCGCTTCTTGCTTCATGGCACCGGATCCCTTGACCGAAGCGAATAGCCTCCATGATCCCAACTTGGAACACGTGTTGCAGGACAAAGAGAGGTTGTATCAGTACTTGTTCGGAGACTCCGTGAGGGGAAGCCATGCATATCAGTCCACTGCGGGAGCTTCAGGTGAGAACGAGTCTGAGCGAAGGAAGAGGGAGAAGGTAAGGAGAGAGAACAAAATGCCATGGATGGATGAGTACTGGGGAGTCCTTCAACCAGAGCCAATCTACTCGAGGACTCAAAGGTGGTACGTCATCGATGACTTCAAGGAGGGTGAGGAGATTTGCTGCGACTACTGCTTGGTCTGCAATCCCATAGACTCCGATCAGAAAGATGATTGCTATGCAGAATGCATCAACGGAGCAGCAAATAGGTGCCGTGGGATGTCCGCAGAAGACTACGTCCAGAAGCGGTTCCATGCATGTGCTCGAATGCTTTACAACTTCGGCATGGGGCAGACGGTATCATCTCCCACCGTCATGATCTCTGAGATGAACCCGCACGTAGACTTGATGAAGTTCTTACACGAAGCGATGGTCATCTTTAACGGGAACCCAGGTTTCCAAAAGGAGATCTCGTTCTTCGGGGGGATCAGGTTGTCATCAACAATGACGGAGAATTTCTTCAAAACGAGGAGAGGGCCCAGCATCCATTTGGAAAAGCAGATAGTTGGCAGCGCCAAGTACTACCAGGGATCCTATGACCTTGGCAACGTGTGCTACACCAAATACCTCAAGACCATACTGGAGCCCGAGGTATTCCGAAATATGTTCGGAGATGATCCCTCGGAGGAACGGGTAGGTGATATGGTGGAAGCGCTGCTGGGCATGTTAGAAGTTGCTCAACTTTTCAAACACCTGTTCGTAGGATGGGGTGACATTGAGGCTTTGAGGACGGGATTAGAAGAATCCATCAAGCGCGTCACTGCATCGCTGTACGACAGGACAACGTATGAGAACCGAAAGCGATCGATGACCAGAACATTGGACCCGCACTCTGAAGAGGCAGCAAACGTGGCACTGATTCTCGTTCGCATGAGGACCATGCCGCCTCCTGAATTCGATATCGACCACTTCTTCGAAATTGGGAAAGAACCAGAACAGGGAGCAGAAGCTACTGACCAGCCCGAGGCCGAAGGTGTCGATATGGAAACTGAGGGTGAGCAGGAGAAGGAGGAGCAAGACGTTGACATGTCCGATCCGAAGACATCAATACTGCAAGCCATCGACGAATTCGAGAAGAAGATCGGGCAAGCAGAATTCTGTATCCACTGCATGAAGTCGGGACACACAACTCTCAATTGCGAGAAGATCCCTTCATCTTCACCCACAGTCACCTCAGTGCTGAGCGATTGGAAAAAGAGAGTGAAGGGAGAGGTTGCACCCGACGATGTACCATCCGGACATCCAGCAGAGGAGCCTAAGAAGAAGAAGCAGAGAGCATCGCCTACTCCAGATAGGAAGGTCGACAGCGAGTTCAGGCGAAAAGAAATGTTGAAAGCAAGAGTCGTGACAATGTTTGACCATGACGGGTTCACCTTGATTGAAAGTGCTGATGGAGTCGAAGGAGGGACACATTCCTACAACGGGCGGAAGCTGGCGGAAGTAGGCCCTAGGGATATGAAGGTGGTGTACGAATTTGTAGAGAAGGCATTCGTGCACTCCAGTTCCCTCAAACCAAAGGCATGTCATCAATTCTATCCCCTACCGACACGGAGGGAGAAGGGATACAAGCCGATCGACCCCATGACAATGATCGGGAAAGTTGAGCTAGTACCGATCAATGGAGTCACTTTCGCTGCACAGAACTCCGACTACGGCAACCACAAGTATCCGACTCCAGACTGTCGAGTACCAGAGTACAGCCAAGCGAGCCAGGCCCTGAGTCGCCGATTGGGAGCGAAGTTGAGACATCGAATTGGACGCCAGTTCAGGACAGGAGGAAGACTCACTCCAATCAAATGCGATGAAGGCGCGTGGGTGTCATGGGAAGACCTATTAGGTGATAACGCGGTTTGGGAAGACGGTTATCACTATGGCAACATTGACATCGTGACCAAGAAGGCGCGTTTGGAAAAGTACCTCGACCAGAACTACGAGTGTTTCCGCATAACCAAGAGGATCAGATTCCAAATGTTGGCAGTTCGCGTTCACCCTGATGAACTCAATGATCCTGATGACCCGATGGAGAAGGAATGGATTGACGAGCTCAAGGGCATGGGAATCACCAAAGCAAGACTCCACAATAGCGATGGATGGTGCTTTCCCGTGGCCGTAAGAGCAACCTCAGCACACTCGTCGGACGGCGGAGGTTATGACGTCACCATCAACATCGACCACATTGGATCGAGAATGACCAACGACATGGCCCTATCCATGGTGACTGCATTTCACGCTACCAACCTTGGAGCGCTGACTTCAATCATGCGACGGGGGCTGGTGCCAGGAGGTCTCGGTTCATCGGGAAGGGACTCTATCCACTTCACATGTTTTCCGCCATGGGCCTGGGAACAGGGCTACAAGGGAAAACCTTGGCTGGGTCGTAAGGTCGCATTGAGTGATCGCCCAGTGGTTCTCTACATTCCGGTGTGGAAGCTGCAGGAGTACGGGCTTCTCATCTCAGCGACTGGATCTCTATTGGTTGAGGATGTCGTTCCCTTCGATGAGGTTAAAGGGGCATGGTTGCAATGCGACAATGCAGAACCCGGACAGCCTGAGGAAATCGAATGGATCAGGTTACTCAACAGAGAACCCGACCCTGGAAGCTACCTTGTTCTGGAGTCCAAATACGGAAACCCGATCATGACTCCACGCTATCAAAAGCTTGAGAGTTTGGCGATTGAGGTCCAGGACGATACCTACTCCGAGGACGACGCCAAAATCTCAAAGCTGTTGGGCACGATCGAGGAGAGTGGTATCTACCCAGAATATGATAGCACTGAGTGGCAGGAGATCTTTGAGGAGATCGTATATCGCCGAGCAATGAAAGACTACGATTCAAGACCGTGTCCTAACTGCCTTGGCGAAGTCGACGTGCGATTGACGATATGTCCGCATTGCGTAGCGGTTTTGATCGCGAATGGGAAGCTCACGCATGTGGTACCCAAGGAGACAAGGGACCGCAATCAACGATCACCTCCGAGAGACGTGCCAGCCAGTTCTTCCGGTGAAGCGACTTCTTCTGCAGGTGCAAACATCGACGAAGTCATCAAGAAAGCACGCAAGACAGCCGAAGAAGTCATTGACGTCGAGGAATCCGAAGGAGAGGAAGACGAGGAAGTTCCTATCATTTTGAAGGAACGACCGGACGAAGCTGAAGGCGAACCCGAGTATCGGGAGGTCCCTCAAGATGGATACGGGAATGAACTTCCACAGCCTTTCCCCTTCGCAATTGACGAATTGCCACAGGAAGCCGCGATCCCCATCGACCACAACTTTGCAGTCACACAGCAATTTGATCTGAGGTTGATGAAGTTGATCAAGAGCTTGGCCAACGCAACGTTCGACATCAATTGCTTTGAGAATCGTGAAGACGTACTGCGAAAGTTCGACGATGGACAGCGGCATGACACTCCATTCAATAGATGGCCATTAGTACCGAATGATCCGGATACTGGGTTTCCAAGACGCCTTCAGAGAGCCGAGGTCGTGGGCATGAGCAAATGGACCAACGACACGTATGCAACAGAAGCGTGGCAGATCTATGAATTTCACGCCCACGTTATTCACCCGATGATGATCACTGCAATCCGCTGCGGGCTTAGCCACAAGTATCTCAAAGAGGTCGGCAGCACTCGGCGTAACATGAGTGATCCAAAAGCTCGAAGATCTGAGACCCAGGAAGAGATCATCGAGAAGCTGGCATTCATCTCAAATTTCATCAGACGCTTGATTAGGAAGACTTTCGGAGCGAGCCGATACAGCTACTACCAGAAGCCAGATGACGAAGGTGCCGCTCCATACAAATTCATTGACATTAGCCCCGCCATCAAATCGGAGCGGAAGAATGTCACAAAGGAGATCCTCGTTGCATGCCGCTATTATGGCATAGAGGTATCCGATATCCAAACACAGAAATTGAAGCTCTTTGAGGAGCAGATCCGAAGGGGAAACCCAAGGAACGTTGAGC
>CAXAMN010011780.1:1242226-1281089 GCA_963970005.1 Durusdinium trenchii
GCTCTTTGAGGAGCAGATCCGAAGGGGAAACCCAAGGAACGTTGAGCTCATCAAGGACTACATTGGTTTTGTCGGAGCTGACTACATGCGACAACTCACGAATGGTTGAGCATTGGGGTCACGCCGACATACTACTTCCAGTACTTCACGTACTGAGGGATCTTGGGTAATTCATGATGACCATTTTGGCATCATGGGAGTGAGATAGGATTGTGTTTCACACCGTCGGTAATCGCATGATACCACAGGTAGGTGCACGTTTTCCATTTGTAGCTCCGTTACCTGTTTGATCCATCTTTCAAGCGAATGCAAGATCGCTTGCCAATTCAGTTTTATAGGACATACTGATTGACCTCCAACGCACTTTTGAGAACATGATCGTTCTCCGGTTTTTTACATCCACTCATCTCCCTTCCCCGTCGAAGCACGGATGTGGGGGGTGTCAATAGAGATGAGGTCTCAGTATAGCTTCTATATAGGTACTTGCCATACACATTTGGCTCAAGTGCCCAACCAGGCGAAAAGGAGCTTTAGCGCGCGAGCTTCATGTTGAACTAAGGGCTTGAACGGGGCCAGGGCACGCTTTCCATCCGTTCGCATTTAATGGTCTTTGCGAAAGAACCATTGTTCTACTAAGGGATTTTTGCACTACACCAGGCCAACCATTCTTTTAATGATCATTGAAGGCTAGGGACTACAGAGAGGCTGAACAATGGCACTTCTTCCATCTTCTACAGGTCCCCTCATATTGAAAGAAACACACTTAGATTAAGATAAACGCAGTAATGAGATGAACATGTACTTGTCGTACGTTCTGTCATTGAGATGACCGCCCCCTCTAAACCTCATTTTGGCTGGCCTGCTGTTACCGAACAAGACCACCACTCACCTCACCACCATTTTTGGCTTGCATTGTCGGTACACTTGGATTGCTCTCGGTACACGGTTGGCACATGAACCTTGTGCGCTCCAAAAAGGCTTCGGACGGCCGGACGGCCCGCCGTTGTCGCTCCGCGGGAGGCGGACGATGAAGCCAGGCAGAGCTTGAAGGCGGGGACAGCAGCGTCTCAACGCCGAAGCGCGGAGAGAGCTGGGAATAGATCGGCATCACCGTGCAAAACACCAAAGCAGGAACTTCGTGAATTCTGTAGTTTTGCACTGTGTTAGGCAGTTAGGCCAGTTAGGCTTTAGGTGATGCAGGATTTCACATGAGGACGGCCCAAGTGGCAGCTCGCATCATGAAAGGGTAAAGGGTGACACAAAAACAAACACCAGTGGATGTCCTGGCAGCACCATGGGAACATATTGGAGTCCTGTGCAAGCGGTTCTCATCCCTTTGCTCTTCATTTTAACTCCCTCCTGTCCCTGCAATGCTTTGAAGTTAAATAATATTGCCATAACCATATACTATAATATATATATATACTCATTCAGACGCCTCATTCACCAACCAAACATTCATGCCTGGTCTTGTACGAGCCATAATTTTCTTGGATGTATACATCCACCGCCTGTGGCCCCATGGTATTGGACCAGACACTTTTGCATCCAAGAGATGTGACACGCATCCCGGTCGTGCCTGTGATACAGATGGTAGTCCACTTCAAAAAGACTCCTTAAAGAGTTGCCACAATCTGGGAACCGGCTACTGACCATCCAATTCCATAGCTCAGCCGGGAGCGACCAGACCTGGCGGCGCCGACCTGAAATCCTTAGGGCGAAAAAGCAAACCCGCGGAAACGTGGAACACCGTCATCGAAAAGGAACCTCAGCTCCACTCGTTGTGTTGTCTTCTGTTCCTTGCAGACTGGATCGGTCCAGACTGTTCTGCTTTGTGCTTGCACGTCCGCGCAGTGTTTTCTCGGTCCGTGAGAGCTATCGTGGCGGGTGGATGGCGGATGTTCTGGGTGAACAACCCCGCCCAGCACATGGGTCCACCTATACCTGACAGGGCACGAATGATTCTGAGCAGAGATTTCATGTCTCATTTCTTCCTACATATTTTTGGTGTCTTGACTTCTCCCACCATGGTCTACCTCTTCGCTGGGCCAGGATGGAGCTCCGGAAGTGGTGATCCACAACTTGGAGGAAGCCGGAAGCCTCGCTCAACGGCACGCGAGATCAGAGAACGAGGCCACTTTAGCCTTTCAGATCAATGGATTCTAGATGATAGCTTGGGACAGTCTCAAGTGTGACCAGATCAGCGTGCTGAGGAAATGGGCCCATGTATGTCCCCTCCATGGTGTCCAGTTCAGAGTAGGATTTTGGAAAGGTGCCAACATGTGCCAAACCCTAACTGTGACCGATAATTTATAACACCCCTTGTTTTTTTTTCAGGTGGTGTACTGTACCTATTTGTTTCGTATGCCGATTGGAGGTGATTGGACTGTGGTTTCGCACGTGCCGAATTGCTTACGGGGCTGCACACCGTCCCTGGTCCCCCAGCGTTCCGCCCCGTGGCGGACCGGAGAGATGGGGCGCAGGAGACCAACGAGACGAACGGAGCGAAGCACTTGGAGCCCGAAAAGCCCCTTCGCTCAGTGGAGGGTCGTGGGAGACTGGGAGAGGGGGGGGACCGTGGGGCCCGTGGAGACGACACCTGGCTTCGTGGGGTCCCGGAATTGGACTTTTGTTTTTTCCAAGTGTCCGATCGCGAGGTTCTTGATCGCGACATGTTGGACTTGTGGAGGCTGGAGCCTGGAGCCCTTTGGGCCTAGTGACACCTCAAGAGTTGATTCGCCAAGACCGGATGTTCTACGTCACCACACCACGCAGAACCGCCCCGGCGGCAGTTGGGCAGCTTGGGATTGGTTCATCGCCGAATGCCGCCAGGGCCCCCCGTCTGCTCCGCTCCCCGTGCTCCCTCCGCGGAGGATCGGCGCCGGCATCGACGCCGACGCGAATGTGTGGGGGTTCTTGGACCGGTCCGAGTGAGGTGAGACGGGGGATCTGTGTGTTTTGGTTAGCGGTTCGCTCTGATTCCAGGGTGACCTGGCCGGTGACCTGGTCATGTTTTTCTCCACTTGGTGAAGGTTCAAAACGGAAAAGCTCTGAACAGCGAGGAGGGAAAAAAGCAGATTATTTTCCGACTTTTCCAGATCAAGTGATGGGCTCTCTTTCTTTTCTTCTTCTCTTTTCTCTTCTCTTCTTTTCTTTTCGTTCTTTCTCTTTAGACCGCTTTTCCTGCAGCCCAACCTTGGGGCAGCTTGTGTTTTTGCTCGCAGACATCAATATGGAGAGAAACCGGACAAATACGATCAACAAGATGCAGTGTTTCTTGCCCAACTGGCGCTTTCAGACTGTTAGCTTCACCGCCAGAGACATCAGCTGGACATTCAGGTTTGTGTGGAGAATTGGTCGCAGATAGGGACAGTGCACGTGTGGAGTTGCTGAAAAGGATGTTCATTGATGTTCAAGTTCCACACGTGGAAAACACTGCGTGTATAACATGTATAATTGGCAAACCTTCGAAACACTCCCAGGAAGAAGGAAGAAAGACCAAGAGAACTCCAGTCCTTGTGCCAGCGTGTCTCCAGTATATAATCTACTTATAGCACGCTTCATACTGAGAATTTAATTAGAATTAAGTGTAATTAATTGTAATTACTTCTGATAGCTTATTGTTACTACTAGTAAGGCACTTGTTACTAGAAGCGATGCACCTGTTACTAACTCAGTGGGCTTGGCGCCAGCTTTGTCTCAGTTCGCACCCGACCTAGGGAGCCCGACGTGGTGCCCAACGCGCCGGGAAGCCCGGAAAGCGGGGTCGGGAAGCCTCATGGTCTGAGAATCACATCTGGTGCAGCAGATGATGTGTGGATGTGGAGTCAGAAAATGGTGTGCTTGGAAGGATACAGAAGTCTGCCAGGAAGGATACACAGCTTGTATTTCCACGCATCATTCGACGACAAGCCTGACTGGAAAGCCACAGCTTTGTAGAGGATGGATTTCCAAGTGCGTATCTTCAGGCTCCAGACGAATTTTCCAATGTCCATTAGCCTTGACTCCTTTGAATTCAATTATACATTATATACCCTCCTTGGGGATTTTCACCTAAGACCCAAGTGGAGATTGATCCAAGTCCCTCGTCCCTCGACCACGAGAAACCACCAATATCCACCAACCCGTCAGAATCGCCTCTTCTCGCCCGGGCGATCGCACGACCCAGGCAGGAAGCGCCCGACGTGGACGCTGAAATCTTGGCCGAGCACAAGATGGAAGACAAAGCCTCCGAAGAGGCACCGCGATGCGCGACTCGGTGCGGGATTTTGGGGTGACTCAGTGGTGACCTAGTGGTGACGTGACGTGGAGAGATGGGTCTGGAGTAGGGTTTCATTTCTGAGAAGCTGGAGAGGCATTGGTTGTTTCAAAGACCAGGTGTTGTGCCAAAAGTTTGGGTAGTAGATGAAGAGTTTGGGTAGAAGACCCGAACAGTTTCATGACAGTCAGTCTTGCTTGTGTTTTTGTGCCGGTTTCAGAAGGAGTGAACAGATTCCACTCTCAAAACTATGCACATGTCCTAGAAACCACGAATCGTGCTCTATTTCGCAACCTCGTGTCCCTCCACTTCACCAGCACTTGCCAAGCCCCAATCACTCGCGCTGAAGGGAAGGCGACTGTCTCAGGTGCTGAAGAAAACCATTCTCAACAACCAAGACATTCACGGTTGTTGTGCTATAGATATAACTACACATAACTATATATATACTATACATACAATATTTTGTGTTTTTGTTTTCCTTTGTAGCCCCCTTTCAAGGTCATCAGCTGCAAGATGAACAAGTTACAGGCCCTGAGACCTGTCGGGGATTCTGGTTTGTCTACTGTTGAGAACCACTTTGGCAGCTCATTTGTCTTAGTTTCAGGACTTCAGGACGTCCTGGAACCGGGTTCCCAAAAGATCTCCAGCCGGAAGAACTCCCCTTCAGCTGCGTTCGCAGCTTGATGTGCAAACCGTAGGTGGAGGTGGAGGATACAGCCTCTCCCGAAAACATTGACTTGGAGGAGACAGAGACAGAGGCCGGAGACGTCTGAGACGGGTCCGGGGGGGTCGAAGGATACCGGACAGTCCGGCGAGCTGAGCGAGCTGAGCGAGTTCGGGTGGTCAAGTGCTTGGTATGCCGCCAGCATCGAAGAATGGAGAAAGCTTGGAGAAAGCTTGGAGAGTTCTTTTGAGAGTCACGAAGTGTTGAACAGATAGGAAGCGTATGAAAGCGCCATTCAAGGACATCCTACATCCTTCCCTAGCTGGTTTGTTCCTGACAATCCAAACGAAGCTTTGGAAGATGATCTTCAACCAGTTGGTGTGAGTTTTGGGGGGCATTTCGACCATGAAGGCACTCATTTCAAAAGGTGATTTTTCTGAGGGAGAGACCTGAATGGACAGGAGATTCCTGGCTAAAAAGCATATTGTCACATCGCACCACAACGATTGAAGAGTACCATGTCTTTGGCGCCGAGGGACCCTTCCATGAACGTCTCGGGAGGGTGGACCCCCTTTGGGGTCGTTCGGGGGTCGTTCAGTCGATCCATACTTCTTCTCCTAGTTTCACGTGGGAGAAAGCTGGGTCTTTGGAACAAGTTCGTGCCACAAGTTGGAGCAGCCCGGAACATTCCAAAAAGGTGTGGGACGGGAGCTTGACCACTGAGCATTCTCAGTTCCAAAAAAGCACCTAGACACGAGTTGCGACGGAATCGCATCCAAAAAACAATCCGGACGTCCAGATTTCACCTGCCCGGCGCGAGCGCAATCCCCGGAACTCCCTCCCCGCGCGGGTGCGGGGCGAAGCGGGTCTGGAGGCGAAGAAGAAGCGGCCAAGTCCCAAGAAATCTTCGACTCGGCCGGGTGAGGCACAACGACCAGAAAGTGGAGACTGGTTCGGACGGTTGGAGGACATCCGGACAAGTAGTTGAGGGTTTGAGATATCCCACGCGCTTTGGGCTTGGTGAACCAGTAAACCTTGGTCATGCAAGATTCCTATCGTAACAAAAACTGTTTGGGGGATTGGCAAGGGTAAAGGATGGTAAAGATATCTTGACATTTCTGCTGTTGGTGCGTTTGTGTTGGATCTCCGTCGGTACTTGTGAACACCCTAAATTGATCTAAATTGCAACACCTTTTCACGAGAGAGTGAACTCTTGTGCCTGAATGTAAGGGCATTATATGCTGGTTCAACAGACAGAGCCTAATATGCAGAGACATTGCTCCTCTACACCGTTGAAACAACAGGATTCAAACAACGGAGACGGCTCCACCACACTGCGTTATTTTTCGCAATGATCTTGGTCAGAGTATTTGCCAAGTGCGAGGCTGTGGGGAGCCAGCTCATGGCACGGCCTAAGGCGATCTTCTGCTCTGGCAGCCAGGTTGGTTCAGGTTGGTTCCCCTTCTTGGACGATTTGTTGCGACAGGGCTGCCACTGAGTCATATAAAGATGAGATTTGCAGTCGGTAGGGATCTTGGCTGCGGATCCCTGGAGGCCAAGCAAGACAGCTCGGAATGTGTCACGTGCAAGACAGCACACCCTTGGAAGAATGTGATTTCCAAGTCGCAGTGAGTCCTTCACCAGGTCGCCGCTGCGAGTCGCCGGTGTCCTTTCTGGTCATGGTCGTTGATGTTCATGGTACACCAACAGGACCAGTCGTCGGTGTCCGGCCCCCCCGCCTGGTGGGCCATCTCACCACCTGGTTGGTGGCGACATCCTGGTGGGTCGGGCGCCAACCTGGGCCATTCACACGCCTGTAAGCAGATCCGGCCGTGTGAGTGACGCCAACCAAGGCAATGCACCAATCGTGGACTGTCTATCCATGGTGGCAACCTCCCTTTGGGATGTCCACACGTAGTGTTCCCGGCTCATGGAGATGTCTTTGTTAGTTTTGTGGACAATGACCCCAGGCTGTCTTTGGCATCGTCCCACGGGTCTATGGGGAACATGTTGGAGGATGTTGGAGGCAGCTATCCAGATAGTGTTGTTCGAGGCGAAGCTCCACACCGTGGGCAAGTGCTGGTCCCTGTTGAGGGACACCCCGTCAGGTCTGGGTCTCCGTGGCCCCCAACGCATGGGCCTGCCTTTGCTTCTGCTGGGATGGAATGGTTTCCCTTCGTTTGGCACATTTCTGGTCGCGGTAGGCGAAGAGTGCCTTCAGGATCCTCTCTTTATCAACCCTTCTCCTGACTCTGGCTGCAACGTGTGGGTACTTGAAGTGTTCTCCCCATTGTTCGGCTTCGGCCGATTTGTATAGGTAGTTCTCATCCTCTGGTATCTGGGGGCCATTTCAATTTCTGCTCTCCAAGAGATCTTGGCGAGGTTCATCACCTCAACACTCTGTTGAGCCAATTCCAACTGATGAGCTTGTCCTGTAGCATTAGCAAAGACCTCTGGATCATTTTGTTCCATTCATTTGAATCAATTGCATCATCTCTTTCTTCATGGCTCGTTTCTTTTTTCAGAGCAGCGCCCAGTTCCCCGGACTCGCAAAGAAGGCAGCGTCCCCCGCCCTCTTGACGGTACCTCTGCGAAGACGTTCTGGATAGTTCTTCTCCTTCGCGACAAGTTGAGCATATTGGCCAAAGGGCTTGATGTTTGCACCCGCAGAAACTGAGTGGCCCCATCAGTGATGCAGATAGTGGTGGGCTTGTTAAAAAGTCCCAGACGGCACGGAGCACGGTCAAATGCAACGCCTTTTCACGAGACAGTGAACCTCTTGTGCCTGAATGCAACAGCATGACATACTGGTTCAACGGGGCATGATATGCACGGGGACGTTGGGGCACCACCGGGAGTGGCCAAGTGGAGTCCAATCGTCTGGAGCAACACACGTCAAAGGGTTTTGGTAGGTTATTTATGTAAGTAGGGTTATCTGAGTTTTTTTTGTTCTACATTTAAATTTATACAATAGGACCTTTTAATACCCCGAGCAGCCTCACAGGAAAAACACAAAGCTCACAGAAATAATATAGACCATCTCCGATGAGAGGCACAAAGTAAAGATGTTCTATAACTCTATAACTATACTCATTGGTCATACTGTTGGACCCCCTCCCCACATCGAAAGAAACACCGCACCGAGCTGACCGCCCTCGGCAGGGTGAGAAGAAAGGCCCGAAGAAGAAGACGGACACGAAACCCAAAGTTCGGGTGACCCAGACGCGTAACCGGGCGCCCGAACGCGGCGTAGCGGTTATACAGATCTGCTGGGCGTTTTCCTCGTCGCATTGACACATGCCCGGATCTTTCGGGGTCCAGAAAAGTGGGCAGGATCCACTGGACAAGCACAAATCAGTATGGGATCTGAATTGGTCAAGTCAAGTTCACAAAGTCTTCAACCTTTGAGCTATCAGTGTCATTGCCAATGCAAGACTTATAGACTCAAAGATTTTGTGCAGGATTATCTACAGGGAAATCTATGGGCATCTCTATATATTTGGGTTTTGAACATTGACTTAGTCTAGAGTTTGCGTGTTAAGCAACCATGATACTCCAAACCCTTTTTGGCTCCTTGAGAGGCTCCTTCCCCACCCCAATCCTTGCGACCCTGGTGCAACAGCCTGAATTCGGAGCTTGTGGGTGAGCTCACAACGGGTTCCACAAAACTCCACAGGTGTGGAACTTAGGGTTTGTTCAGGGAGAGCTAAGAGCCGTTGCCAGCAAATGAGCGGCTGCTTTTTCGAGCTCATCGGGTTTGGATTGTTTGTTTGTTTGTTTGTTTGTTCTGTCTCAACGGCAAGGCATGAATTCTAGCATGCTTGTTTTCGTTACACAAACACATTTCGTCAAGTTTTCAGGGTTAGGTATGGGCTTGGAGGTTCTGACCGTGGCAGGATCCTGAGCCATAGATGATCCAACTTCCGAAAAATACACGAACAGGTGCTCCAGGACCAATGGGGTGTCATCCCGGGATGACAAACACATAGATGTGGTTCCAAGAAGTGGACAGCAAAAACATTAACAAACACAGACCCCCAGTATCCCTTGGTCTTTTGGAGAACCATGTGGCAGCTGATTTTCCCAACACAAGTCCCGTGCTGGACGCTCTGCCAAGCAGACCAGTCGACCAGTCGGCCAGCGGCAAGCGGGAGACTGGACTTGCCAGTCGCACCCACGGACTTGCCACCAAGCTGCTGAAGGGGCTTGGGTTTACTTCGCTGCATCTTAATGCACCCTTTCCACGCGGTGATGCACGAGACGCGCGGGTTTCTGGATGATGCTGGCAGAGCACGTGTTCAGCTTGTTTATCAGCCCTTGCAGCTCTACTAGGGGCCGCACCTGACTGTGCAGCGCATCCCCACCGCGTGCCTCTGGCCGCACAGAGGGGCCTTCCCCTGCCACTGGGGAGGGGACTCCTTCGACGGATTGCGCTGCAGCGAAGGCGGAGAAGGTGAAACTCTTTCGGGCAGAGGCTCAAGGGTTGAGTCTTTGTTGGGTTTTTGAGGGACACATGCTTGGATAACTCCAGAGACTTTTCCTATGATAGTTTCCTTTTGTCCAAGTTCTGTTGAACAGGTCTTTATTAATTCATATATTAATATATATACATCGTCCATTGGTGCTTCCCCCTGCCCAACAGAAGGCGATGTTTGTGCGCCTTATATCCATACATGTCTGACAGGTGCGTCCATGTTTTCACCAGGCTGCGTTGGGAACCGGGCGCAGTGAATTCCTTCCTTCCTTCCTTCGCTGCAGTGAACTCAGCAACACACCGGGCCAAGCCCATCGCCGGAACGTTCACCCATCGACCGCTCCGATGGACACCCGCGGCGAACGGAGCGGTCCCAATCGATTCCGCTCCCGAAAGGATAGCTCCACCATGCTCCACCATGATCTGATTCTTCATCTCCATTGTTCGTTTTTGTTGCGGGGGGTTCCATGGTTGGACGAGGCTCGGAGAGTTCGAAGCAAAGAATCTTGGTGTTTTGTGTTGACAGACACGAGTGTTCCCCGCGTCGGACGCTTGTGCCGACGTTTTGGGGCTCAGAAACGCACACGTTTTGGGATTGTGTATATAGCGGGATTCGAGCCAAGAGTCTCGAAGGGTGTAGAAGGGTGTATACTTTGTTGATGTTTGGGATGTTAACGGTATGGACCTAGATCCACAGCTAGCTCAGGTCACTGGTTCCTCAAAGTAACCAGGCTTAGTCACCAAGCTACAGCAGGCCATAGCACGGTTTCAACACGCTTCAAGAGCCGTCGTTGATTTGATCGGTGCGGATCACGTCGTGTAAAGTGAACTCCGACCAGTGATTATGATGAACGCCAGAGCGCCAGTTTTGTCAGCGACTTGGGTCGAAACCACCAGTTACCATGCGATATGATGTGTCATTTTGGAATTGAACATGCCAAGACATGTTGGATGAGGACAGGCCCAAAATATGTGTGTGTGTGTGTTCAGGGAGCCATAATGTTCAAGACGTTCATTTTGTACGAGCAAGAATCATAACAAAGCATAATATACATTCTGGACAAGTGATTGGAGGGCATTTGCAGCAATTTTAAGACAGCCAAGAAACACGCGCAATCACTGAAGGACAAGTGCTGGAAAACTGAATCCCAGATCTCACTTTTTGGAAGCTGACGAACATAAAGGAACGCCAGCTCATTGAGCTGGACAACCATTCCCTATATAAAAAGTTTAAAAGTGGCAACCTGCATGATTTTGGGGATTGCTTTCCCTGTTAAACATGAACACGTGGAAGAGAAGTATTCGCAAATAGGGCGTGAGATGCTCTCTTGCAGATGTTTGACCCCTCACTCCGAAGCATGTGGCCCTGGGGAGAGTCCTGGCATCCGTGCCTGGTTACGTGACGGAAAAGCGCCCTGACTTTTTACTCGTCGCACGCCCGCGCGGGCGGTGAGGGAAGGACGCAGCTTTTGGCGAAGCCAAGGTCGAAAAGGGCGGATGAATCAGCGATGCAAGCGAAAACGAGAAGCGATGGCCTCCAACCGACCTAATAGCAATGGCCTCCAAGCTAGAAGCGATGGCCTCCAACCTGCAGCGAAAACGACGTCGCGCAGCTGGGTTCTTCTGCAGTTCTGTCAGGGTCGTTTCAGTGGCACGTAAGGCTCAACCGGACAGGGCCGCGGACCCCGGCCGCGGAACCCCGCGCCTCGCGGCGTTTTGGGCCGCCCACCCGCGATGGGTGAGGATGGGTGATGGGAGCGAAACAGCAGCGACATGGTGACTTTGGGCGAAAGCAAATAGGTTTGTTGATCGTCCCCGAAACTAACACACACACACACATTTTGAGTGGAGGGATGAGTTGGAGGGATGGTGTACATGGACATAATTGCAATGTTTTCTCGCGCGTGGAAGTATCCGCCCTGCATTTCGGGTCTTTCAAATATTGCCGGTATCTGCTTCTCTCCGGTGCAGAAAGACAGTCCATCAAGACTTTAAAGAGGAGTCATGCTGCAGCCAGGACGAGCCAGGATCTCTTCTTTTCTTTCAGGTTTGGTAGCTTCATTTGTGGTCCTTTGGTTTATGTGAGAAGCATATTCATTATTAACTATGCAAGGAGGAGATGCTTTTCAATCCCGCTTTGACATGCTTGTGCTGGAGCACAAGATAGACACCCATTGCCAATGTTGTATCCTGTGCATGCTTCTATCAACTCACCAAGCGCCCAAACCGCTAGTCCTCCACTGACCTGTAAAGTGGCAGTGTTGTAAAATTGCTGACTACTCACTCAAATGTGGCACCTTTTCTCTTGTTGTGCACTGTGCACAGTTCTGTTGGACTCGAGTGTTGGCTCAACAGCTGTTGACTCAAGGGGCGGCACGAAGAATTGTTGGGAGAAGAACTGTTGTACAGGAAGAGACTTCAGTCTCGCCTGTACAATGCATGTTGTGCAGTGCAGACGTTACTGAAAGCAACTTGTTGAAGCCAAATGTTGATGGCTTTGTGGAGTTGATACACCTATTGCAGCCGCAGGCTGTTGCATTCCGTGTTGCAACTCCATACCTGAGCTAAACCTGTTTGAGCTAAACCTGTTGAGATGCCCATGTTGACCTCAATCTCTTCAGCTCTTTCCTGAGGCCTTTTCAATCGGTGTTTGGTTTTAAAGCCCAGCTGCGTCCAAGGTCGATCAAGTTGAGGTTGACCTTCCCGACATACTGCTGGAAGAGAACATTTGTTCTCACCAAAGTGAGAAGTGTTGGATTTTCCCTCGATCATAGTTGCTGTTTGAGTGCCATTGTTCCGCGTTTGAGTTCTGCATGATGGAGGACGCAGGACGCAGGACGCAGGACGCAGGCCTTGGCTATGGCTAGGGGTTCAAAAGCTACGGCAACAAAGGAAAAAAAGGAAATAGGGCAAGGCCCAAGGTAACGTTACGAAAGAATACCACCCATAAGGGACCTCAACAGGCAAAAGAAAGTTGACAACAAACATATGTTACAGACACAGCTGAACAGGATACAGAATGCAACAAACGGTGACTACGAACGGCTTACAATCTGAACACCGGTGACTGCGTCTTTGCCTTTTGTGCATGTTATATAATCCTGTGTTCTGTCTTTGCTCTTTCCTTTGTTGTTGTGCGTTACTTTCTTTTGTTCACAGCACCTATGTCCGTTGGCGCAGCTCCTGATTGGAAGCTTTGTTTGAAGACTGAAGTCTTGTCAGGGCCAGTGTCGCTCTTATTAGTAGTGCTGCATCTGTTGGTGTGGCTCCTGTATTCAAGCGGATACTGTATGTTGTTGTGAAGATCCTCTTGTCTGCATCAAGACTCCTGACTTGGTCTGGCATGTTGGTATTGCCTGCAAAGTGTTGCTGCAACGCCTTGTGTTGTGGTGATCAAGACATATTTGAGGTGTTGATCCAATTTTGTATCCTTCTTGTTTTCTTTATTTTTTTTAAGCCCAGCCTGGATTATTAAAACAGCACACCACACTTGAAACAACCAACGCTTTTCATTTGATTCTGTTGTTGTTGTTGTTGCTGCTGCTGCTGCTCTCAAACTTGTTTCTGTTACGCTTGCCCGTGCATTTTCTGAGTATTGCAATATTGTTGGATATTGTCCTGTAGCCCCATGGATGCCGTGAACTTGATGTTGGAGGTTTGAGTTTAAGCTTGTGAGTTGTTGCAAGGTGTTCTGCAGCACTGTTTGCTTGTCCATGTCTTGTGGATCCCAAGGCTGTTGCCGTTATTTGGCCCACTGCAGCTGCTATGTATATAACTGTATATATCTCTATATATACAGGCCCAAGTCTCGTGGGGCCAGTATACCATGGAAAGTAGCAGTGTTGTACAGTTGCTGACTGCTTACTCTAATCAGGCACCTTTTCTCTTGTCACACGCAGTTCTGTTGGACTCTTTTGTACAGTTGACTCATTGGTTCAAGACCTGCAAGGGAATTTGGGAGAAAATAAGCTGTACATTCTGTACAAAATATAACACATTATAACACCACCAATGCCAATGCCAACCAACCGACCGACCGATCAACCAACCAACCAACCAAGCGATCATGTTGAGATAGAAAGCCAGCTATTGGGAAGATCGAAGATAAACCGATTCTTGTGCCATCGAACTCCCTTTAGAGCGTGGCTAGTGGAGAGGCAGTAGAACTTGATCGGTTCAAATCCAAGCCACGCTGAAACAGGGACTTTGCGGGGGTTACAAAGCTCCCAAAGAATGAGTGTGTTTGCTGTTTGTTGGCTTGTTTTGGAGCTCGCGAAGGAGAGTAAACGCCAATAAAAAGTGACGTGTCAGATCATATAAGCATCAGTAACGTGCTTGCGTTCTTCACGAGTGTTTTTCTTCCATGGTTTTGTTGTTTTTTGCATGTTAACATTGTTTCTCCATGAACGCCTTTCCAACAGTAAAGGAAGACCTGGATGTGCATGTGTGGACGCCGGTTTCTTCTTTGTCAGGAGGGTACCCCTGCCGAAGGTGCGAAGCGCAGCAAGTGTCGGGAGATGAAAAGATGGGTCGAATTCCACCTGTCATCGTCGTCGACTGATGGAAGATTCACCTTCGATTTTCTGGAATTCCCTTACATAAAAGATCACCTGTCCGTGTGGGGGTATACGGGCCTGCCTGTCCGGTCCGTGTTGCACCGGGGGTTTTATATCTGTTTTTTTTCCCAAAGGTCTTTGGGTCCCTATTCTAATACACATCCACATGTCCTATGCTCCAGGCGCTGAAAAGACCGAGACGCCCGGGGCCACAGCGAGCGAGGCTCCGGAGGCTCCGGCGCCGGAGGAGGCTCCGGCAGCGGAGGAGGCTCCGGCACCGGAGGAGGCTCCGGCTCCGGAGGAGGCTCCGGCTCCGGAGGCGGCAGGCGAGGCTGCGGCTCCGCCAGGCGGGGTGAAGCTGAAGAAAGCCTGGTTTGCATATGGCTGTGGGTCATGGCACCCAGAGCCCCTTTCACATCTTTCACCAGGGTACTTGTAGACCGAGTCAGGTCGTCCATTCGGTGCATGTTGTGGGAAACACCCAGTCACCCAGGTACTTCGGTCTCACAGCCACTTTTCCTTTGCACTTGCAGCTTCCGGCAGCTTCCGGCAGCCCAGCAGAGGCCGTTGAACACTGGCTGCTTGGGAAGTGCCCTGCCATGTTCAGCCCAAAAGGGGCACTGACTTTTCAAGGCCAAACATGGTGTACACCAGAGGTCACCAGAAGCAAAGATGTGAGATGCTTGGTGATTGCGTCGACCCTGACAACTGTGGAGGGTTTTGAATGGCACTTCGCCAGAGAGCCCTGCAGCCAAGATGTGGCAGCAGTTGATGCACCGCTGGCCGGGTGCAGGCGCTAGGGTGTAGCATCCTTGGGGCCAACGCATCGCCGGTCGCGATGTATGACAGCAAGGCATATGGGCTAACGCGCTTGCTGGGGATGTGGTGGTCGCCCCTTGTGGGGGAGAAGTGGTTCACAAGTGAGTCGTTGCTCCGGGCGAACCGCCCCGACCACCCTCCTTGTCCGTCCTGGACTTTCGTAGAACAGCCCTGAAAAGGGGAGGCCGCATGATTTTGCTGCGGCATACCGCGGGTGTCAAACAGTTGTCAAGCGGAATGACGGCTGGACGAGGTGGACCGCACTCTCCATGAGTTTTCATGGTCGAAATCCCTTTCGAACAAAGGCATACTAGCTCAAAGACATCACGACATTGGAAGTTCCGCAGTTCGCGTCGCGACGCCCGTGGTGACGTTTTTTTTTTTCTGCGTCAGTGACGTGGCGTCGTTGGGTCCATCCAATTCACTGAGAAGATTGTTACAGTATGTTCTTCTTGTTACTAGTAGTAAGGCCAGGAGCCCCGTTCGTAGCGTCCGATCGCTCCGTTCGGTTCGCGATGCCCTGACCGCTCCGTTCGTAGCGTCCTCTTGTTACAGTATGTTACAGTCGTCAAAAGAGTAAGGATCTTCGTCCTGGGGCGTTTTGGAGCGCACTTGGTTTTTGTGCAGGGGAGGCTGAAGATGCCCCCATGGAAGGGGCAGAGGCCGGCGCTGGGTGGAGCACTTGGAATTCGTTGCAGTTTTTGTGTTTTCTCCAAGACAATCAGAACTTTGAACTCTTTACTTGATGCAAACAGTGGTCAATCTTTTTCACAGCACCAATTTAGAGGTGTTGAGGGGTGTGGTTTTGGACTCTGGTTCCGAATAGCGCTTTCGAAGCAGGAACCTGACGAGAAGAGAGAAGGAGAACCGCCAGGGCAGGACGAACCCATGGCCGCTGGGCATCATGACCCCCCTGATGGCATGTGTCCCGTGGTCACCGGACCCACGTCAGAGTGGAAGCCGCAGGGAACATACCCTGCCCCCCCTTCACCAAGAGCTAATAGAGCCTGAAGAATAATTGATTGGATGAAAGGAATTCATACACACGATCCATCAATGATTTTACTTTATCGTACTTCATCCAATCCAGTCAGTTGTTTTCGGGGCGGTCCGCGGTCGATCTGATGGCTCTGTGCGTCGACGTTTGAACGGTCACATGTAAAGAACCCGTGTGGTCAATGAACCGTAGGTCCCGATTCTCAGTCATGTTTAGTCTAGACACGCGCATAATTAGAAGGGAGGAACACATTGCTTTTGCTATGCTTTGCCAAAGATGTTAGCAGAAAAGAGGCTGAACTTGAAACCCAGTTGTGCACATCCTTGATGTTCTTGAAACACGAGTTGTTCCCCAGACTCTTGATTTGGTACATTTACTGGGCATGTGCTTGGCAGAACCCCTCCCATTGTGGTCTTACTATTGATTTTCAACATCACCACCAGTTCTCCCGTCACCGAGGAGGAGGCTCCAAATGGTCAGGAAGAGCATCCAGACGAGTCAGGTGATCAACCAGATGTTGGTGACTGGGAGGTGCTGGGAGCCGAGTCTTTTGAATTGCTTGAACAATGGCTATGGATGCTATGGCTCAAAAAAGTGACCTAGTGTAATGAACCCACAGGTTTTTAGACCACTCCAAAGTGGTGATGGACCCAATATTTGAGCCACCAAGCAAAGTCTATGTTCCCTGATAAATTCTCCCAGTAGGATCCGAGTTCAGTTGATCGAAGATGGATCATGGAGCTTGCAAAACTCCTCCGGCTGAGGGTTTTGGGAGTTTTCCAAACACGGCTTGGGCGAAGGCCTTGCTAGAAATGTTCCTGCAGGTGGAGGAGGACGCCATGAAAGACGAAGGTGAACCCGGAGATGAGGAGTTTCATGGTGAACATCGAGAAGGAGGGCCATCTGCATACACATTTCCTACCATTCTATACAGGTCTTCCTTTATGGAACCACCCTAGCCCAAGCAGATATATTCAACTGGTTGAATTCACAGATGGCGCACGGAACTGAACGATGCGTGGGCCCCTGAACGGAGGGCCATCGGCAGGACCGGAAGATGGAGGTCTAGAGCAAGGCACCGCTTCGAAAAGGATCCAAATGGTGAGTGATCTGAGAATGTTTGCAGTGGACGTGGTCTGAGGATGTCTGAGAAGGCTTAAATGCGAGTTTCTAGCGTCTTCGAGCATTCTAGCATGTGCGCTGCGCTTCGAGGGGATCTTGGCATCCCATGGTCCCGTGGGGATCGACATAGGGTTTCACTCCCTCAAAGAACACGTCCTGTCCTCTTCAGACTCTAGGGAGACATGGGGAGAAAACGATTCACCAACTCAGCAGTTGAGGGATCCTCCAGATGTTCCCATGTCTTTGGGTGAATTTCAGACCCACATATACCCACATCACAGTCACCAAGCCGATCGTCTATCGGAAGGTCTTCCTCCGTTCGATCATGCTTCGAAGTGCCAGTCGAATCAGCGATCAATCGCTGACGGGGTCGACCAGGCGTGTCCCCTTTGGACGTCCCGAAATGAGTTTCCGCGATTGGTCTCCAGGTGGTCAGGGTGAGAAGGACGAGGAGGCAAAGGTGGCTTGGTCTTCTCTTGGGCAGCGACGGTGGGTTTTTGGAGGTCGAGTGGGACATTTCTTGGCGTTTGGGTGCATGTTTAAAGGTCGGTTGGAGATGGTTGGAGCTCATTTTCATCTGGATTTGACATGAACATGACGATTTGGCCAAGACTGGAGCTGAAGGGACAGGTGTATGCACCGTATGGAAACAAAGATGGTTTTGGTGGAGGCTTTTTCTGTTGGCAATGGGACATTTTCTATCATATTCTGTTCTTTCCTAGAGCCATGTTGAACTTCCGGTGAAACCCTTCGACATGGCTGTGGCCGTGTTGGTTAGACCGTCAGGAACTGGTTTAGGTCACTTCAGGTCGACCATTCTGCTTGGGAAGACTCATCAGGGTCACAAAGACCCTTGGCACAAAATGTCACGGCCAAGCAGACACTGTACTCCTTTTTAGTCATGGCGCCGTCTCACTCGCCCATCAAAAAAAAAGGCAAGTGCCGTAGGACGTGGGCCACAGCCAGTGGTAAATGGTCTTTCAAGGTGAATGGTTGGTTGGGGGACACCTTGGGATTTGAAGCAGTTGACGCCAGATTCCAACCTCGATGCCATTTTGGGTCCCCACTTCCATTATAGGATGTGATCTTGTCAGGATTTCTTATCTGCCCCCTGGTGTCCCCTGGTGTGGGTGATGTGGTAAGTTCAGATGGCTAGGTTTAACCAGCTAGTCTGTGTGCGTTCACCACGATGGTGACCCAGTGTTATGCCATAACACTGCTGTTCATGCATGTGAGAGGCTAGGTCCCAGTGCCATTGTGCTCACCGAAGTGAGTGTACGACCGAGACTACCCACAGAAAAAAGAGAACTTGCCGCGCTGTACAGTCCCGGTGCATGTGCTTGTGTCTAATTCTACCAGAAATGCGCTGGTAGGTGCTTACGTGCCAGCCATGCAGGGCTCCTCTTGGAACTTATCAGGTGTGGGGGTGGTATGGCTTCGCTCCTACCCCCTACCCCCACTGGTGGGTCTCCACCCGAAGCAGATACCCACCCGCTGAACCCCCAGACACCAAAAGACACCCGCTGACCTGGGAGACACGTTCTTCTTTTGCAGTCAAGGAGTGCGCCGCGGAGACCGAGACAGAGACCAAGGAGACGGTGAAGAAGGAGAGGGACAAGGTGAAGGGGCTTGGAGAATGCGACGTTCCTATATATGCCAACAGGGCTGCTATGGGCGTCCTATGTTTATGTGTCAACAAATTGATGTTGGGTGATGGGGCACCGCAGGCTGTAGAAGGTCGTGTTTGTGTTGCTCCGTGGGCGGCCCACAGATATTGCAGTCCCCCCCGAAGTAGAGCGAAGAGACCCTCCTCTTCCACCTGGCAGTAGGTGACAGGTAAAGGTTGATGGACATCAGCCACACCACATAACTTGCAGGAACATCATCAATCAAGTAGGGAACTGTTCCATGATTCCAAACTCTGGCATCCCTTAGTTTAATACTGAACACAAAGAACCAGCAGGTGGTGGTTGTAGGGATCACGCAAGTCATCTCAAACTCCCCAACGTGTTGGCCTTGCTTTGGCTCTACTTTGATCTACATCCCCAAAATCATGGCTGAACGAAAACAATGGTAAGGGCCTTATTAAGGAGACCCTTACATGTTCTAAACTCAATAGCTTCACCCTACAGAATTCCTTCTTGGCAGTCTCACCCAAAACCGAACACCCTCGAAACGGGTCTCCCTCAGGTCTCTCGAGGCCGTCGCCAGGAACCGGAGAAACCGTACGTGGAGTGCGAAGAAGACGAGCTTCTCACGGAGGAGTCGCGGACGTCGCTGGTGGCGCCCGGCACCTTCCAGGCCCAAACAATGTGCAAAGTCTCGGTGATGACGTGTCAAACGAGTTGATGGTACATTTTGGAACATGAGTTTATCTTTTTCATTACTTTTTCCTTGCCGAGTTGATGGTAAATCAACCGAATTCGTCAATCACAGGGTCCAAAATCCCAAACTGGTAAACTCCACCTTTGGTTGCTTTTCAGTCCCTCATCCAACCTAATTAGTGGAACCAGTGGCCAGAAGGGGAAGGGGAAGGTCACGAGTCACGAGTGGTTTCTAAAGCCATTAGTAAACCTGGACCTTGCCCAAATGTTCACCATAGCCAGGTTCAAAACACCCTTAACAAAAACCCGCATCCAGGTTCAGGTTTCTTGGGATCTTCCAAAAAGACCGTGGGTGGTGGGGACTTCGCAGCCGTGGATCTCCCCACGGTCGTCGACAACGCCAGGCCAGTCGTCGCTTCTCCACCGTGAACGTGATGTCCACCTCGGACAGCCGCGTCTCGGCGGGGGCTGGGGCTGGAGAGGCCACCGGGCGGAGAGGGATTTGAGGAAGATGTGGTGTTGAACGATGGGGAATGATGGGCTGGAATGATATCATCGTTTCGTTAGCTTCAGAAGATCCGACTTTTCGATCTATTGGGGGCACCAGAATCTCTTCATCTTATAAACCAGTTTGCGAACTTGGATTTGACCATCTCCACGCCCCAGGACATGCAGGTCACCACTCCAGACCCACAAGAGAACCGTCCCAGAACCCTCCGAAGTCGTTGCCACACACCGAAGCTCGGAGCCCCGCCAAAGCGAAGGAACATGAAGGAACCAACACGGTCCATGCATCCAAGTGCACGGTCCATCCCACGCCTGTTCGGTAGCTTCGCATGTTTCGGTGCGCCACACCTCTCCGACTCTCCGGTCCTCTTCGGAAAGCATGTCCGTTGAGGCCCACGGGGGGCGTTTGGGGGCGAACCGTCGGAACCGTCTTCTCGGGGTCGTTCCGGTCCTTCGAGCCCACCGGTCTCGGCGGCCGGCTCGGCGGCGATGAGGCGTGTTGATTCCGATGAGCGATCAAGGGTTGCATCAGCTGCTGGGGGCCGTGAAGGCGACGGCGGGGCTGAGAAGCGGCAGATATCTCTTTGAGGTGAAGGTCTTCGAAGTGAGGACTGAGTGACTGGGAGGTCGGAGAGAGAAGCTCAGTGACTGGCTTATGGCTTATGGAAAGGGGGGGAGAACGCGTTGGGCGTTTGGTGTTGAAAGTCCAACTGTTTGGTCTTGAGAGATTGGTCTCTTCTTGTCCTTCTGAAGAGAGTGGACGAAGTGCTTCTGGTTTGTCATGGAATTTCTGGCGAATGAACAACTGCCTGGATGTGTGTGCTGTGGAGGACGGCATTGTAGGGCATGAGTTTGACTGACCTGCAAGAGAAGAATCAGAGACGAAACCATTGGGATGGGAGATGGTTCTTTCATGTTCCCAATGGGAGATGGTTCTTTCATGTTCTGCCCTACAAGTCGCACAAACGATTGGAGGGACCCGGACCACGAGTGGGGATTGGAAGCGATTCGACGGGGGCTCCTTTTGTTGGGGGGG
This sequence comes from Durusdinium trenchii, assembly GCA_963970005.1. NCBI lineage: Eukaryota > Dinophyceae > Suessiales > Symbiodiniaceae > Durusdinium > Durusdinium trenchii. Next base: position 1,262,987 of record CAXAMN010011780.1, read on the forward strand.
GGTTGTCCAGATGAATTGCAAGTCTATGAGTTGGTGACGAGTCGGTGATACCAGAAATCGCAGTACTGATGGAGTCCTTTGCGGGACTCGGCATTGATTGGTGGCTGTTTCTTTTTTCTGGGAAACCTTCCAGTGACCTGGGAGATTTGCCATCAAACATTGCAACAATTCAAAGATAACGCAGCCCTCCCACCAATTTTTCACCGATTGGTTGTCAGACTGGGCTTGCAGATGGGTACAAGGAGCCCACCTGACTACAACCGCCGGCAACGAGGCAAATCCACGCAGTGACTTGGCATCTGCCAAGCGCCCAGGATTTTCTTAGTGCACATGACTGGTGGATAAGGGATCTAAGCGCGAATATTCACTATGAAATGGGGTGGGGTTCAACCCTCTCCACAAAATGATTTACACCCATAACTGGCGGGTTCTTGCTTGAATTTGGCAACTTCTTTGCTTGTCGGATGTGGAAGCCTGGTCGCCCCGGTCGCGCCTGGTCGCCACTGGTCGCCACTGGTCGCCATAAGCGCCCCTGGTCACGGGGAATGTTCCCTGCATTGAGTGCCCCACTCATCGCCGTTGAAGCCCGCCCCACCCCTACAGATCGATCCTTTCATCCCGCGAAGCCCATTTTCAGAGATGGCCCACTGGTCGCACCGGAGCCCGATCCTTGCTTGGATCAGGTTTGAAGCCGCCATGTTATCGTATGGCCATGGCCCCTATTGATATACTGAATTACATGGTCAACGACGTGGTTTTCCAGTCGGAGTGGGGTGATCGGCAACCTCTTCTCACTTCACTTCCGAACGCTACGACCGGCTCGTCAGAGCGGTTCGGGTGCCCGCCCAGTGCGCCGGTGTGCGCCGCTATGAGGCACGTGGCCATCGGCTTTTCGACGAGGGAGAGCTCGCTCTTTGTGGGCGATGGTGCGCCAAAGAGTCCAAACGTGGGTGAAGAGGGTCTCTGATTTCGGAGAAGAGAAGTAGGCTCAAGTGAATCAGGTCATTAGGCAACTTCATTTCAGAAGTTTTGAGGACCCCAGTGTGGCTTATGATATAGTCAGTTTACCTTCTACCAGGGGCCAGCAATGGTAGCACCCCATATTCAGCATTCAATTGGTTCAGTTCTTCAAACATTTGATTCCACCTGTGGACATCTCCACAGATCTTGGAGTGTTTGCTGAGAAGTGCCCAATTCCAAGTCGTTCAACTGAAAAGACTGGTCGGTCGCTGAGTGTATCTCCGACTTGTGGGACGCCCAAGGGTTCTTTTCCCCACTTTTTTGGATCCCTGAGTCTTGAAGATGTCTTTGCTCAGCCGCGGAGTTGGAGCAATATGGGGACGTTCTGAAAAATCAGGTGCCATGGCCATAGCTCAACCAAGCAGTAGAAGAATTCCGTGAAAGAATTCCTGCCACCAGGTGAGGAGAGCATCGGCTTTGACACTGAAGGCAGCTGGGAAATCCTCCACGTGGAAGTAGGCCGTTCTACCCTTCAGGGGGCTGCCATCCGAAGCCCTTGGATGGTGCATACATAACTCAGGTGAGCTTGGACAGATGATCTTCCTCTGCATAACTATAACACATTTCCGACACCCCTCTCTCGGGCGATTGCATTGACCTGCCCGTTTGGTCGACTGCCACAGCGTTCACTCCCTGCTCGACCTGCCGAATAGCAGGTGAGGTGGTTGTTTGGGCTCCTTCCCTCGCCCACAGTTCATACAACCCTCAGCAAATTCTATGGGTCGCTGCGTAATGATCAGGCACTCATGCATTCTTTCGATCGAGCTTGTTTGTTTTTCTTTTTCCGGAGTTCCGAAACGGGGCATCGTGCTATTGTGCTGGTCAATACGCCAGAGGTGTTCCGATTTTTGGCCATGATCATAGCGTAAATTTCCGGGAGTGTGACGATGGTTCTTGTTTTGGGATGACCCATGGTTCCTCCATTGAGGGCCCCTCTGGACCCTAAAACTAAAACACCTCTTTTTCGTTCCTCGTTGGGACGCCAGGGTGTCTCCTGATGAATGGCCGGAAGAATTGGATGGAGGGCCTCAGCGACCGGATTCCGGTCGCGCCTCGGACGTGGGGGGAGCGGATGAGGGGCCTGCGAGTGCTCCCTGCGGGTCCAATCGAAGTGGACCTCAGGACGTCGGGCTGTATCGTGGTGAAGGGTGTGTAGTGAAGAGATGTGACGGATGTGGGAGGTCTTGAACCTTTTTCAATTCATGGTGGTTGATGTCGTGATTGACCCAGATAGACAATGTATGTTTTCAAAATCTGAGAGAAACACGGGCAACGCCTCAAGGTATACATCGCTCAGTAGATAGAGGCTCCGGACAGGCAGACATCTACACGTGTGGGTCTCTGACTCCCTCCATGGTTTTTGCTCACCATGCTTACGCTATGTATATATATATATATTATACATATAATATCGATAGATGCACTGGAACAAGCGCAAAGCTCTACTAGATCTTGAGAACAACGACGACGACGACAACAACGACAACAACAGCAACAGCAACAACAACAGCAACAACAGCAACAACAACACTAACTTTTCTCGATACAATAATCCTTTAGACCTGCAGATAATAGTACAACACGGTTTTTTTGGATGTGATGAACCAACAGCGTCACACGCCACTCTGTCAGTCAACCCCCATGGCTAGACTCTAGCGCTTCCCTGGAGGTACTGCAGGGTGGGACATCCTTCCTCTCCGCTATGGAGAACGGACAATTTGTCGCCATAGCTCTATGATGCTCTATGTATATAAATAAATACACACATATATATATATACACATCATATAATATATATATATATAGCAATGCTTGATGAGGGACGACTGCCCGCTGAACAATTACCCTGAACCAGAGACCGTTGAGAATACTTGCGGACTCGTCCCACCAAGGCCGGACATTTCAAGCCATTCCCACCCAATCGACGGAACACTTCGGAACCTCACAACTGCTTGGCAGGTCCATCCTGGGCTCTTTCGGCCCAACCAATTCGGAGGAACGGACGTTGGCCCAAACGCCCGACCTGCGGGGTGAAAAAAAAAGGTGCACGTCTCGACTGGCCCCGTTCCGAGGAACGGAACCTGGTGCTGGGGGTGGTGCTGAACCTGCTGGCGGAGCACCCCAACAGCCAAACCTTGAGCCTGTTCGTGAACGGCTGCCGCGTCGGCCGCCCCCAGCGTTTACCCGATCGCCTCAAGGACGGGGCGGAGTTGGCGCGGAGTTGGGGCGGTTTTGTGGAACATTTGTCTACCCTGACACTCTGAGGCTCTGAGGGTCAAGGTATACTATAGATCTATATGTAATTGGACCAAAGAGGCAGTGCAGCCAGAACGTGCCACCAGCAATGAACCTGAACCTCCTCTCTCTCCAACGTGAGGACTGAATATCCTCCAGCCAACTGGCCCCAACATGGCGATGAAATGCGATGAATACATCTGACGGCTGACGTTTCTTTTGTGTAGAATTCATTATGGCTCACGCTCATGCATGTCATCGGAGATGTGAAATCTCCCTAATGTTTCATCCTTATTTGGCCACCTTAGGAGCAAGAAGCTACTAGGGGCTCCTGGCCGTACTACTAGGAGCAAGGACGCTACTAGGAGCAAAGGGTATCGCTATGAACGGAGCAAGGACGCTACCATTTAAAAGCATCGGCTGACACTTCTATTTGTTCCACCTCTTTGAACCCACCAGACACCACGGGCGACCAGTGCGATGTGCCGATCCGCGCAACGCGGGGCGATCGGACCTCTGCCGCGATCGGAGGACAAGACGCTCTATCCGACGATCAACTTCAAGAATGTCCCTCAGAGAGCGTTCAGAGCAGAGCCAACGGCGTTTTAGCTCTTCTTGAAGTCTTCCTTGTACATAGAGTGGTTGCAGAGTAGATGGCACAGACCCCAAGGTGTCTTGTAGGTGGGGGGTCCATAACCACCTCTTGGGGATTGTGCAATCTACTCTGAAACCACTGTATATATACCAGGTTGCACCGTCTGAGTGGCCGCCAGATATACATCCGAACGTTCAGGGCATGAGCCCTTTGAACAAATGAGCGGACATCGAAAGAGACACCCTTCCCAGTCTATCGCCCTTTTTGCCTGCTCACCTTGTGGAATCAAGGTTCACTCACTTTCTTGGACATTGAGTGCATGATCCTCCACTGGTCTTACCCCCCCCGAACTGAACGCGGCGATATGTTCCTTCACCCCGAGGCAGCCGCCTGGCCGGCCGCCGTCCACCGCTCCGCTCGCCCCGGGCTTTGCAGGTCACACTCCACGCGAACTTCGACGAGTTTGAGCCCTTGGCTCCACTGCCCTTTGCCTGTCGGACGCTGCACGTGGCGGCGAGAGAGGATGTGGAGATACTACCGGAGCCGGAAGGGAAGCAAGAGGTCGGAGCTTCCAGATGGGTGGATGTTCACCAGACTCAGACAGTGACGGGGTTAGCCAAAAGGGGTGTGTTAAATAGCAGCACATGGATGGTGTTTGAAAGACCCTTGACCACTCACATATGCCTCCCACTTGGTATTTAGTTTAGATGTTCAACCAAAGGATGGGCCAATCCTAGTCATCACGGAGCAAGCTTCCAGCACAGCTACATCTCGTGAGATCAGACATGCTTGTCATTCCTTTCAACTTCCAGGCTTGTTTTGAAGATATTCGTTTGAGCACTCGCACTGCTTGACGCTATGATCCTGCAGGTGATCTTCCCCATTGGAATGCCTGATGAGGGCACACGCTCTTGGGATGAAAGTAGTGGTACAACTCCTCGGCTGGGCTTGGGGATTTAGAATGGCAGCCTGTTTGAGGCACAGAAGCATAAAGGTAATTCCATCGCTGGTGAGATCTCATTCCCTTGCACTTAAGGCTTGGGGGGTTGTTGTGGCCTGTAGCGATGTGGATGACGGTACACTTGCTGTGATTCCGACCGTGTCTTTCTTGGAGCTCGGTTTGCTCTTCTCTTGAATCCCTGGTTCTTTGTGCACAGCTTTTGTTTGCCAGCATCCATGAGGTGTAGATGGGGTTTGGGTATTTGGTGGAAACTGTGGTGTCATTCTGACAGAGGATGGCTGCGTGACTTTGGTCGCCGGAATGTTGTTCCGGCCTCTGACGAAGGAAGGAGTTGGTACGGATGCTGCGCAGTGACCTTTTCTGGTGGCTTTCCGGAAAGGATTTGACGAACCACTAGCTTTGCATTGCATAATGCAGATACACTTATACTGCATTCACCCCAGAGTTAAAGTGTGAAGCCCAGTGCCAATCTGAGGTGCCTTCTTAGAGGAGTTCCAAAAGGAGAAGGAGGCAAAGTTGGTTTCGATTCCTTTTGGTCAGTGGAAGACATGCGAACATATGCAAACTAGTTTTCTACAGGCGAACTAGTGAAACTCAACTGGCAAGGAGTGGCGTGTGGAATCGAAGAACGAAGACATATTCCGTATACTGACACCTTCTCTTTCCTTGCACTTTCTTTTCCGGTGTTTTTGTCTGGACACACTCGCACCCCATGCAACTTGGGTAGAAGGAGTCTTGGCGCCGCCGGCCTCACACATTTTGGCCTCGGTTCAGGATGTTCGTTCTGTTGCTGAGAACCCATGAGAAGTGTCCCCGAAGTGCATCCACATCCAACGGACGAGGCCTCAGGGCCCTATGTGGAGCTCAGCATGGAGTCCCTGCAACTGGGTCGAAATATATCAGACCAGGGCACCCGGAAAAGAGTGTTCAGATGGCCAGATTCGCCCCCAAGAATTGAGTGGGTGAAGTGAAGGCTAGGCCCAAATTCTATTGCAACTCAAGAGGGGGGAACGTCGGAGTGGATGTCCACGGACGAAATGACGATGGTTGCAACAAACCACTGAGTTGAGTTGAGAAATGACTTTCCAACAAAGGTGTTGGGGGTGTGGATAGCGACAAGCCTCAGGAACCTCAGAAATCTCAAGTGATTTGGTTCTTGGAACCGGTTCCTGGAACCGGTTCAATTATTCTCGTTTTGAGCCACACACACGCATTCATTTTGAGAGCCCCTGACGTCAGTACGCAGACCCGCCCTTTTGACATGTGCCGACCGCGACCCCCCCTTTGTTTGCATGACCAAAAGCCGTGGAAGTTGACAGCTCAAAGAATCGCACCAAGAATTGCACCAATTAGTTGGATCCAGATATTTCTTTCGTTCCGCCCCCGGCAACAGCCACACACCATCATACACTCATAATATGGTTTAAGATGGTCCCCAAAATAGATAGAAACGGTTTCCACATGTTTAGTGGGGATCTACTTTTCATTACTTTTCTACCTATTTGGGAATATACATTATATACCGAAGACGAAGAGGAGCTCGAACGCTCTTTTGCTCCGTGTCACGGACACGAAACGACACGGAAGATACAAACAAGGCTCACTCGGTCGCTCCGTGTCGCAGCGGCGGTGCCTCGGGTTTGCCGGGTGCCTCCGGCGGTTCCGCCTCGGCTTCGCTCTTCGAGGAAAGCTTGGGCCCATCTGAGCGGCGTGGCGCTGAGGGACCTGGACCTGAGCAGCTCAGTCCTTCGCATTGGGGGGCGGGCGGACAGGTGGCCGAAAAAAGTGTTGGCAGCTTTCTTCAAGGTGGGGAAGGTCTTCTTTGAGAAGCCGGCTTCTTCTTCGGGTTCTTACATGATGGTGATTTTAGTCTCTGTATACTGTATTCTTCTGGTGTTTCCGGTGGATGCTTGGTAGTAGATTCAAGGCTTGGACGCCTGGTGTTGTGAGTGGAACGCATGCTCTATGCGCCCTGCGCTCTTCCGTTCTCTCACGGGTGAGAGCTTTGTCAAACTGCATGGTTTGTGCTGTTTCTTCTTTGCCACCCGAAAGGATCGGGGTCCGTTGCTTCAGGGCATTTATCCAGTGCCCGCCCGACCAAAAAGACGACAGACAATCACACTGACACCAAGCAGCACCACACGTCCCTTGCATCCCCCACTGCCTCGACCCAGCATCCCACCTGTGTTTCGTTTTCGACCGATGAAAACAACCAGACAAACACTGACGAACACGACACACACACACACACACATCATGGCAACACCAAACAAAACTTGGGACACACCTGGTCGGGTGGCGATAGCTCGAAGTGAATAGTATTTGTGTTTTCGCAATCGGTATTGGCCGCGAGAATATTAGGGCGATCCTCTGACTGACAGTCTGATAGAAATCACTCTCTGTACCTGTAACGGTGAGCCGACGTTTCCTTCGAGCCGAGACTAGCGGACCACCCAACGACGTTTCATCGAACGAAACACTGAGAAACATCGAACGAAACTCTTCAGGTGCCGCCAGGTGGTCGACCGCCGTCGGTATGAACATGAGCTCCGGTCATTTCGGTGGACCAGCTAGCTTTGGTGAAACCCGAGCCCAGCTTTCCGGTGGGGTGGAGACACGCTCTCCTTATTAAATTTCGGTGGACCAATTCGGTGCCTTCGGATTCGAATGGCTCGAATGGAGACCCGAATCCAACTCCGAACTTCAAAGGGATAGGCAGGGACCGAAGAGGCTGGGACCGAAGCCGTCGCTTGACATGTGCTGCGTCCGCTGAGATGCCACACGGGAGATGATCGAGTCGCTGGCGCCCTTCACACGACAGAGTTTTCTCGTCAAAGAGCTGCAGTGCCTGGGCGGTTAGCCCGGTGGGTTGCCAGTGGGTTCACGAAAATGGGCGTAGTGTTATGGTGTATTAGAATATCAGAATAGCGAGACCCGCACTGGATCCCTGGGAAGACCAAACAGATATATATATATATATATATACACACTAAAAACTGCGATGCCTGCCTCTGAACAAAAAATGCTAGTGGTATCCAGTGATGTTCTTCCTCTACCAAGGAACAATTTTAATCCACGGTCGGTCTCTATAATTTACGGTACATACTGTATGATATATGTGTTAACCTGAAGGGCAACTTTTGAAGCCTTGGGATTCAAGAAACACCCTACTGGCTAGTGAAGGGCAGGCTTTCCAAGTATGGTACAGGTCAAAGTGGTCGATATCTTTAGACTTTTGCCGGTCACAATCATTTTTAGCGCCGGATGCCTGCAAATCGTTTTGAATCCCCTGAAGAAGAGGACAGGATCCAAAGCAGGATGCACAGTCCGATTCCTTGATCTATCTTCTTCATGGTTTGAAGGGCTGTGCTTCTTCCAACGACGGTTCTGCACCCCATGTACCACGCCGCCACCTCGCACCTCGCACCTCCAAGGAAATACCTGGTGCCCAGTGCTCGCAGCACACTGCGGACCTTCGACCCCGCCCGCTTCAAGCGGACGGCGGTGGTCATGATGGGCTGGCCACCAGAGGCGAGGGATGTGTGGATCGTGTGCGGGCAGAGTGGGCAGAGCGGGCAGAACTGAGCGGTTTGTGGTTCTTTTCTTCACCAAATCCACCAATCAACTTTATTTAAAGTGCATTGATGAATCATAGGTCAACATTACCACGAGCCTCCAACAAGTGGTTTCTGGACGCGTGTGTCACACCGGAGCGGGTTCAGTCAGTTGACTGGGCGAAGTCGTCTCCACCAAAGCAACAGAAGCATGGCCAGCATGGCCACTTCGCAGCAGAACCTTGGACTTGCTCGATTTGTAGAGCCATGGATGTGACTTCAATCCTCTCTTTTTAGCCACAATCATGTAAAGAACTTGCCCAGGAATCAAGCTGTTGAACGCTCGATCTCCCCAAACTAGTACGCCTCCATGTACCTTCACGCTTACGCCTCCACGGTCCTCCACGGTCCTCCACGCCCCATGCCTCTTCCAGGCCTTCAGGGAAAAGGTCCGAGCCAAGCTGCGGGCCGAAAAGCAGGAGAAGGCCAACGGGGGAATCCGAGGGCACTGGAGAGCCAAACCGCAAGTCGTGGCGGGCATGATGAGGGCGTGTCACCCGTTTTTGTGCATCATGCGATAGCAATGGATGGCAAGTGGCTTGTGATGGGTTCAGTGCATCATTGAAGAACGAATTGCTGGTTGGAGCATCTTGGGCCAAACTCCTGCCCTACTTCTTGCAGGAGCCGATTTGCCTTCCATGTGTTGTGCAGACCTTCTCTCCTCTGGCCCATCACTCTATGCAGTTCGCTTTCTGCACGGGACATGCAGGTGGCGTCCGAGCTCCGAAGAAGCCAGGCCAGCAAGGCAGAGGCGAAGAAGCCGGAGAACGGCCGCTTGGAGTGGGGATTGGACGATGGACGATGGAATCGGAATGAAGAATGCGAACGAGACTCACGCGACCAGAATGCGCGAATCCCAGCAGTTGGGAGAGTAGGGCTCCAGAGACTAACGAGATTGCAAGCGCCCGAGCGTAGGGCTGTGGCGTCGGTGGAGTGAGATCACTTTTGGCAGTACGCCAATGTATGCCATATATGAAAAAGCTATTAGAAACAAGTGCCTTACTAGTAGTAACAAGTGCCTTACTAGTAGTAACAAGAAGCTACGAACGTAACAGTTGTGCTGTCTTGGAACCTGCGCTGGTTCCTTCGACCCAAAATCCACCACCGTTGCCTTCAGGTTTTTGGAGCGGGGGTCAAAGGTTGCTTTCTTGGGAGCTTTTGGAGGTTGACGAGAGTCAAGGCGAGGTTTTTGGACTTGAAGGCGAGGTTCTATATATAAATCTTTTTAAAAAAATTTTTTGTGTAGGCCTTTGTGCTCCTTGAGTAGTTGCAGATGGTTCATGTCAATATCAATTCAATTCTTTGTGCGACGATCAGAACAGAGCAACTCTTCCTTCATCTTGATGGACCGCCCAAGACTCGGGGGCTAAAATGCATAAACGCAACACGCCACCTCTGCCTGGTTTCCACCCCATCTCCGTTTCTTACAAGGTGGCACGGAAGAGACGGAGGCGCAGCAGCCATCGCAGGAAGACTTGGAGGTGCCAGTTTCACTGGTGGGTGCAGCGCGGTCGAGCATTCTGTAGGCCTTCAGGCTCGGAGGTACCAAGCTTGTGAATTAGAGCCCATATGGCACAATGGCGCACACCTCCACGTGGTTGTATTGTGGACTGGACATTTCAGCTGGCCGAAAATGGTTTAACAGGTTTGTGCCATCCATATGAAGCACCCGGGGCGAACATGCCTGCCTCAGCCCAATTTGCCTGGGAGGATTCACGGATTTTGGAAACAACATGAAAACCCGCGCTAGGTAGGAACATCCGCGGCCAGCAGGGAATTGTTTGCGACAAGAAAATTGAACGTAGCCAAACCATCACCACTGCCTAGAAACCACCAGGTTATCTCTCGCATGACTGCATACAACATATCGTTCAAGGACATCGTTTCGCACCGTCCCGCTTGATGGGCGGTTTTGACCATGTTGCACTCATGAAATTCACAAAGCTGCTGCGACCAATATTCAAACCCTGAAAAACATCCTGCCTTTCATTAGGAAATGTTTGGATCCTTCTCCGGCATTTTCCATTTTTCCCGAGCATGTCCGGGCCAGGTTTCTTAAGATTTGAGTGGTTTTACTCAGTGTGTGTTCATTCAGCAAGGTATATATAGTATATATATATTATACCTTCAAAACAAACAGTTGATTTCCCAACTCACTGGTCTCATAGAAAACCAGAGCTTCGTGAGCTTTTTTGTGTTATTCGCGAACAGAAAACAAGACAACACAATCAGGCTGCCCCTTTCGCCCGTGGCAGCAATCTTGGGACTCCTTTCCGTTGATCCGGATGACGGACCAAGCCCCGATGTTCTCGGGAAAGACTCGGTCTTGCCGAAGATTCGGTCCAGTTAGTTTAGCAGACGAAGGTTCCATGCACAAACATACGGAGCTGGAAGTCGCTTCCAGGTGGTTCAGGACGTCTTTTTCCTCACAGCTTCCCAGCCAACTGTTGTTTGAATATGTTCGCTGTGGCTGGATCAGCAAAGGCTTCCTGTTGTTTGTTGATCCCAAGCACACTAGATTGAAAAGCCACCACCAAGCTCAACATGCGCAACATATTTTGGAGGTCACTGCAAGTCTATCTAACTTTATCTGTAATTATGAGTTCTAAATTTGCAAAACAAAAATCTATTGGTAATCTTTCTGAGACCAGCACGAGGCAGAGGTGACAAAAGCCAAGGATGCTGTCGTCATCTCCGCTGCTTGCCTGGCAAACGAACGCGCACGGCCAAACGAACGCGCATGCCGACCGCATGCGGCCGCATGCGTGTGTGGTGACTTCTGGTTGGGAGGGGGGGTGGACATGGAAGTGGGTAGAGGTGCGGGCGGAAGGGTTAGAAGAGCAAGGGCCCTCAAGAGGTGCGAGGTCAGTCAGCAAGGACCATTTACAGTAGTTTATAACTATATGACTATATGTTTAACAGCCGAACATATGAAAAGCAGGGTTGAGGATCTTGTTCACGCATTTCACAATGCAGGGATTACTTACCTTTTCCATTTGTTTAGTGTGTCCTCGAGCCATTACCATCAATATTTTGGTGCGTCATTGCCCAATTTGAATGGGGTACGGACTGGGATATCCCGTCCCCCTACTCACAACCCTTCACTGTTTGTTGCGAACGGTTGCAACCATTTTGCCACTCACTGTGTAATGGAATTGCACCGGAATCGTTAAGGGAGCAACATTGGCAGGCTCACCCGTGTTCCTACCCCAGTCAGTGGTGGATAACCTGTAACTTTTTTTGAATTCGTTTTCCCTCAACAAGAACAGGCGGAACATGTTTGCATCACACTGTGTGTTCTTGTAGGTTGATTTTGCGTTGATCAACACTATCAACACGATCCGTCCAGGGAGTCGATGTAGGTTGATGGCCAGACTTGGTTTGTCTGGCCTCCAATGGTCGAACCGGTGGGAAACTGAGGGACTCAGAAATTGTGTTCACAGCTCCAAGGAGGACGAAGAGCGAGCGTATCTGGAACGCATGGTCGATGAGCAGCAAGAGACCCTGGGCGCAAAAAAGAGCGCCCCCAAAAATGGCCAGTTACTGTAGCCTTAGGCAACACTAGGGCGGTCGTCACATAGCCAGCGTTAGAGGGTTGTTCCCCACCTAGAAAAGCCATCGATTGCGGCGGGTCCTTTACACCACTTGGTAGGGTTTCTGTTTTGGGAGAGTGGAGGGACGTGGAGGCATGTGGAAACATGTGGAGGCATCAACAATCTCTTTTAATCCAGCTTGACAGCGGCTCCACATCTTAAGCCGCTGAAGAAAAAGACGTGTTGCTCTTGTCAGAGGCAGGAGCCAGAAGTGAAATAAGCAGTCCCGGAATAGCTACCCCTGGAGAAGTAAGTTGAGGCAAACTGCCTCTATTTGTACATGGTGGCACATAGGCGCATAGGGTTTTCTGAGGTGTTTGTTCCTATCTATCCATAGCACACGACCTCCAGTTTCCACAAGTCCTGGTGGCAAAAGTTCAATGACCGCAAACATTTGCTCACGTGCACATTCCCACTGCAGATCGAGGGGCGTGTTCGGGGATTGATGCCCTAGATTTCTGCGCCATCTCTCCAAGTTTGCAGAGTTCGCAGGCGGCTCTCAGTTTTTCTCAGCGTTGTTTTCGCTTGACCAGTTGCTCGTGGCCTTGGAAGATAAGGGCGTTTTCAGTGACGCCGCTGGGAGACTGCTCGGTGTTTTTAAAATGCGGCTGGGCTTTGGTGGCCAACTCCGCTGAGGAAAGAGATTGCCAAATCCTTCGGGAACTTCAGCCTCCCCAAGAAAGAGGAAGGTTTCGAGGCGAGGGTTGCTGGACCGGGGCGGTTTTTTCAGCCTCAGCAAGCCAGCAAGTATTGTGTCTTAATCTCGAAGGACGCGGGCAGAAAGTCTGGCCAACTTGAAGTTCTTTTGGGGAAGAAGCCCTCCAGGGGCATCCTTTTCTGGTTTTTTGCTTCATGTTCTACATTTCCATGTCATACCTTTTCCCACCACGATCCGCCCCAGTTTCACCAGGAGTGTCTCAAATTTGCACTCCAACACCATAGGTTTTCCCGGTTCAACAGGCTTAAGGCGAGCCCCGCTGCGAGGAGATCCTGTGGGCGTGGCAGGCGGAGGAGCAGTGCCTGGAACACTTGCAGCGCTGGGTGGCGGAGAAAAAGCTCATGCAACGGGCGCCTCGGAACGAAGACGGCGAACGGGCTGGCTCAACGCTCCCGGCGCCATGAACGAGTTGCTATTTGCTTTGACTTTTGGCATGGCAAAGTTGCTGGCTGTTGAAGGTAAATGACTAGCACGAGGAGGGAAACCTTTAAACAACTTGTAGATGGCCTTTAAAAAAACCTTCGTGCAGACCAGGGTCTGCTAGAAGAACCCCTGCCGCATCCCTGTCATCGGTGGAAGGGTGCCAGGTTTGGGATTTCAATTCTTACAGTAGAACTAATGATGCCGGATATGTTATGACGGCAAGACACCTCAAAATAAAAGCACACGTATAAGAGCACCCAGGTGAGATCACACACACAATACATGCGCACACATGAGAGAGCACACACACAGGTAGTAGGTGAGGGCACACAGGTAAGAGCACACAGGTAAGAGCACGCATATGAGACTCATATCAGAGCACACACACACACATGCAGACGTGCGATCACACAGGTGGGCAAGCGAAGCCGCAAGCGTCGCACTTCGAGGTCTGCGTCTCCGAAGAAAAGAAAGCACAAACCCACGGCTGCGCAAGCGCGGCCGCAAACTTGGCACTCCGAGGTTTTTTCCCCACCTGTCAGGTGAGGGTTGTTAGATTTTATATCAGCTGCCATCCTCCTCCTCGTCCTCCGCCTCCGGCTCCTTTGCCTTCTCCTCGCAGTGTTCCCCCCCGGACCTCAACCGCCAGCTCCGGACGGCAGTGTTCCCCGCCAGACCTCAACCGCGAGGGCCGCGTGGCAGTGTTTCTTGCCAGACCTCAACCGCGAGGGCCGCGTGGCAGTGTTCCCCGCCGGACCTCAACCGCGAGGGCCGCGTGGCAGTATTGCCCGCCGGACCTCAACCAGCACACAACCGCAAATACAACCACAAACACACAATCACAAACACATAGCCACAAACACAACCACAAGCAAAACCACAACACACACAATCGCAAGCACAGCCACCAACACAATCACAAACACACAGCCACAAACACAACCACAATTAAACCACAAACACACAATCGCAAGCACAGCCACCAACACAATCACAAACACACAGCCACAAACACAACCACAAGCAAAACCACAAGCACACAATCGCAAGCACAACCACCAACACAATCACAAACACACAGCCACAAGCAAAGCCACAAAGACACAATCGCAAGCACAACCACCAACACAACCACAACCACACAGCCACAAACACAGCCACAGGCAAAACCACAAACACACAATCGCAAGCACAGCCACCAACACAATCACAAACACACACAGTCACAAACACACAGCCACAAACACAGCCACAAACACATCCACAAACACACAATCACGAAGACACAACCACAAACACATCCACAAACACACAGCCACAAACACGTCCACAAACACAGCCACAAACACACAATCGCAAGAACAGCCACAAACACAATCACAAACACACACAATCACAAACACACAGCCACCAATACAACCACAAACACAACCACAAACACAATGACAAAGACACAACCACAAACACAGCAACAAACACACAGCCACAAGCAGGCACCACAAACACAACCACAAACACAATCACACACACAACCACAAAGCGCAACCACAACCACAACCACAACACACAACCACAAAGAGACATTTACAGCACACAACCACAGCACACAACCACGACACACAACCACAGCACACAACCACAACACGCGACCACAATCATAGCACACAACCCGGGGACCCACAAGCAAAGTCGAGAACCACAAAACTCACGACCATGGCAACATGCATGGCATGAAGACAATTGATGGAAATGTCGATACCAACACAAAGCTTTCGCGCAGTACATCTCCCAAGTTTGAGAAACGGGCGACAGGTCAAATCCAAAGTTCACGCATGTTCAAGCAACATTTGCGCATGCCAGCTGCCATGCAAGACTACTGTGCAACGACCATGGCGTCAACTTTGTGCTGATCCGGCCTCGAAAAGCGAGCCTGCGACCAACGTGAACCCTGGCCACGAACCCTGCCTTACAAGCGCCGTAAGAACATAGTTGCGACCAACCTCTTTGGAAAGTTTTGATTGCCGTACATATAGATAATATATACTACTTACTACCGTAGGAAAAGAACCATGAAGAGAGCTTGATCCCTGGACCCTTCCACCTATTAAACGCCCGCCCCACTATTTAAAAAACTCGGGTGCCTTTTTTCAATAGGGGTCCCTGACATGGTGGGAGGATCCTTTTTGAATGATAGTATTCAGTGCAGATTGCGTGTCCTGCGCAGCGCTGTGTGAACCTTGAAGAGGGAGACAGCCTGGGACGGCGCAGCTAGTCAGCCGGCAGACTAGGCAGCTAGAGAGACCAGGCAGGGCAGGTTGACATCCTCTAAAGCCTCCTTTGGCATAGCCAAGATGAAGTAATTGTATTAATACATATATATATATGTATAACCGCGGCATGTTTGTAGGCTTGTGGCAAGAGGATATCAAACTGCCCAGCAAGACAGACAGCCACACAGTCCGCTACACAGCTGAAACGAGAGAGGCAGGCAGCCAGCGGAGGGACAACCAGATTCAGCAACCAGGGTCAGCAATATTGTTGATTTGGTGGGGGTTTTTCCGAACCTATATAACTTAAAAAACTGCCACAAAGTCGGCCATGTTGGTAGTTCAGAAGCAGTTTAAAAGGATGGTAAATAAAACAATAAGCACATATGTATGGGTTTCCAACATAGTGTTTTCAATTGGGAAGTGTCTTTAAATAGGTACTTGGGATTAATTTTCGACGTTGTATGGGATCTTGGCTGTCTAATGCAGGCCAGAGTTTCATTTGGACTCCACTTGATAGCGCCCAACAACACACTGCTCAAGGTGGACGAGTTGCGGCCCAATGAGTGGTTTCGAGAGAAGCTGCGTCAGTGGCAAGAGGCCTTCAGCCAATGGAAGCGGGCTGCCGAGGAGCGAAAACGAGGGGTTCTCGACCGGTTCCGAGGAAAACACACGGACCGAAAAGGGGGTGCACACTGGGTATGCCAGGTCAGGTTGGATTGTTCATTCGAGAAGGACTCTGATGGAACAGGTCGGTCCCATTCCAACAGACTATAACACAAGTGGTTGGTAAGACTTGAATCACTGGCATTTCATTGGGGGTCACACCCCTGTCATTAGGAAATTGTCATTGGGAAGTCGTCGGTGCCACCTGATAGTCCCACCCTGAATCTGCGGTAGAGAGAAAAGCAGAGGGAAGAACAGAGAGACAGAAAGAGAAAAACAGAGAGAGAGAGAGATAGAGAGATAGAGAGAAAGAGAGAAAGAGAGAAAGAGAGAAAGAGAGAGAGAGAGACAGAGAGACAGAGAGACAGAACGAAAACACATGAAATGAAATGAAATGAAATGAAATGACATGAAACGAAAAGAAACGAAAAGAAAAGACAAGAAAAGGAATGACATGACATGAAATGACATGAAATGAAAAGACATGAAAAGAAAAACCAGGGAATGACATGCCATGAAATGAAATGACATGAAAAGAAAAGAACGAAAAAAAGAAAAAAACAGAGAGAGAGACATACAGAGAGAGAGAGAGAGAGAGAGACAGAGAGAGAGAGAGAGAAATGAAAGAAAAAACGAGATAGAGAGAGGGACACAATAAACACACACATGAATTTGTCTCTATGAGGAGCTTCAGAACCTCAACAGATCTCAAATCAATAATGCCAGCGCCTGAACAGCCGAACGTGCGCAGATTGGCTAGTTTAGCGGAACATACTCGCGAATAGCAATCGCGACTCCAACACTATCCATGAGCGACTCGTTTCAAGGATACTAATCACATCTAATCACCAGTTTGATGCTTCTGACAATAAGCTACTAGGAACAAGTGCATTGCTACTAGTAACAAGTGCCTTACTAGTAGTAACAAGAAGCTATTATAAATAATATATATAAATTAGAAGTTTGATGCTTCTGACAATAAGCTACTAGGAACAAGTACATCGCTACTAGTAACAAGGGCATTACTAGTAGTAACAAGAAGCTATTAGAAACAATATGTAAATTAGAAGTTTGATGCTTCTGACCTTCCTTCGTCCAGGAGTGGCGCAAAACCAAGCCTCCCACCCCTCCCAGGCACGAAGCGGCGAGCGCGTGCGACGCGGATCAAGCGGACCGCGTCAGCGGGTGGCACGCGGTTCATGGTAGTTTGAGGCCCCCAAGCAGACAAGAACGATGTCCATGTTTGAAGGGGATTGTGTTTACACAAATCGTTTAAGGTGTATGTTACAGTATATATTTTTAGTTGGCTACGATTTCAGGTTCATTCTACAGTAGTTTCTGTATTCTTAGCATAAGCACCTTGAACTTTCTGTCAAAGCCATCTCGAAGCGGAATAAAAGGACATCAGGCCTTCTTCCTAGCCAGTGTTGTTTTCAGCTGCGAGTCAGCAGTCAGCTGTAACTGCGTGGAGGGACTTGGAGGAATCCGTTCGGGTCTGGCTAAAGCGACCAGCCATCTTCTGCAGAGCCCAATTCAACTGCGCCGTTTTCTGGCGACCTCGACACAAGACATTCAGGGCCTAATGACCATAATGACCCTAATGTTTCTCATCAAATCTAATCAAAGGAGTACTCAATCGATCTCAGTCAGCTGGATTGTGGGCCAGAACTGGTTTTTGGGTATGGAAAAGAAGCTCCACTTGACACCCAAGAGACTCATGGTTGGCTTCGACGAAGAAATTCTTCCAGAGGTAACAGCAACAACTCCCTTTGGTGCACGGTTGGGACAGCTCCATTTGTTGCAATTTTTTCGTGTGAAAGCAGTCCTTGGGACAGATCATTGTTGCGACAGCCCCATAGAGATTTCCAGTCAACCAAAGGCAATAAATGTCAAACGGCAAAGGAAGGCTGTCTTTTTGCAGCTACTAGGAACAAGTGCCTTACTAGTAGTAACAAGGACGCTACTAGGAACAAGTGCATCGCTAGTAGTAACAGGTGCCTTACTAGTAGTA
>CAXAMN010011780.1:1281099-1384187 GCA_963970005.1 Durusdinium trenchii
ATCGCTAGTAGTAACAGGTGCCTTACTAGTAGTAACAAGGACGCTACAAACTGTGGACACTTCCTGACCGCTTTGGATCTGCCGAGCAGCTCCACTTGAGCCAGACCTGCCGATCAAGGGTCACTTCCCAGCGCCGAGGAACGAAGAGGATGAGCCTCAGGTGGTTGAAGAGGTGGATGTCTGGAAAGCTGCCAATATCATGGACATAGGCGCGCTGGGGCAGAGGTTTGCTGGGGTTTCTTGAGACACTTGCAGTATAAGCAACTACTGCCAGCATGGGTGCCAGATGGTGCGAAGCTTGAACAGAAGCCTTGGCATGGTTTTAAAACTTCTAATTTATATATTATTTATCATAGCTTCTTGTTACTACTAGTAAGGCACTTGTTACTAGTAGTGATGCACTTGTTCCTAGTAGCTTATTGTCAGAAGCCTACGGAAGATGTGCTGCATTTTGGAAGTATTCCTCGGACAGTGTAGTCACCCGTGTGCTTCGGCGTGTGCCTGGGGAGGACACTCCCCCCGTGTTGGAACGGAGGTCGTCTCGACGCTCCGACCGGGGATCGGAACGAAACCAGGCCCAGTGGGTTCTCCTGGCCAAACCCTTCTTCATCTTCTTCCGATTTGGTGACCAGGGAGAGCACATGAAGAAGCGAAGTCTCCATGAACTGCTTGAACATGAAAAGTCCTAAGTTTGAGTCATACTCGAAGTGGTTTCACGGGGTGGTGGTGTTTCCAAACTACATCACCGAAAGCTGGTAGTCCACTTCCTTGTAAGTTTCATGGGACTTTCCGAATGGATCAGGACGAATGGTCCTGGTATGCCAGGATGTTTTTTGGCCGCCACACTTATTACAGTCTGTTTTTCGACAGGAAGACCAACATCTCCTCAGCTCTTTGGATCTTGCATGATCGTGCAATAATCCTCAAGTACGGGAGCGCTCGCAGTATGCTGAGATTGATCAAGTTGCAGGTCAGAGAGGGTGGGGCTGGATTTCTTCCTATACTAGGGTAGCTAGGGCAGCGGGCAGGGCGCATCATACCTTACCCCGTTTGGAATAGCTTGGACCAACATTTTTTTCCTGGTCCCTCCCACAGCCAAACCCTTACACCAAAAGTTTTTGGCAGTGGGGGGGACGAGAAAAAATTGATTGATTGATGCCATTGTTCAAGAATGACATTTCCGGGAAGACTACTCATCTACTCACTGTACATTCCTCCTTTCTGGGGCGCCTCACCCTCCTTTTTGGGCACCACCGCTCTCCTTCTCCGCTGGCGTCGGGCCGGCGCTCTCAGGCGACGGGGAGCCGCTCTTTGGGAAGTTCACCTGGGAAGACTGGATGATGTTGGACCTCCGGGTGCCCTGGAAAGCTCTCCGATGGCGGCGAGAGTGTGTCGTTGCGTCGCTGCGTTGTTTGTCTTTTTTTCTCACCTGGCCGGTGTGGAGTTGGTGGATTTGATCAGAGCTGTCCTCGAAGTATATACTGTAGTTCTTTTCGCTTTGTTTCATGCGTTTTGGTTGAAGCCACGCATTGTGGCGTGCTGGGCGAGAGATGGCGAGATAGATCATCTGAGTGAAGATGCAAGATGGTGCTGAGTTGCCGAGGAGTAGGTTTTTGAGAGAAGGCAGGTGGTACAGGGGAAAGATGACAAAGAGATGTGCCCCCAAAATGTGTGTAACCACACTCCTATTGTTGAGCCATGATCTTAAATTCGATTGCATACCTGGCGATGTAGATTGGGACTCGATGGGGACAACGGCTTTCTCCATGTCCTGTCAACATTTTTCTCACCACACGTTATAGACAAATCTGATTTGTGACCCCAAACCGGATCATTCTCAAGCATTTTTGCATACTCCGATCTGAGCCCGTGCCCGATGGAGGGATCTCATCTCGCTTGAGCTTCAGACGTTGATAGATCGGGTCAATCAACCACAGTCACAGTAATCCACATCCTGATACTTTCGCGTGTACCAGCCCAGAAGTCACCGATGGGCGTCCATTGAAGACTCCTCGGAAGGTTTCTATAATGCCAATGTTAATTTTTGCAATGGATTGTTTGCTCTCTCCCGACCTCTACTACATGTCGGCTCGAAACGTTTGAAAACGACACCAAGTGTTTTTCTGGTTGCAGAGAGAGCCTTGTCCCAAGAACAAAAACTGAGCTCTTTAAGCCACAGAACAATCGATCAGATTCGTAGGAACTACCACTGGCCATACACTGCCCATACATCATCACATGCGTCACATGCGTCTCATTAGGAGTACTGAGTACTCCATGTTTTTCTCTGAACCCGCTCTTTCGCCCTTTTTTTTCCCATTCGAGAAAGCGGGTCTGGCAGGTTCAGCTGCACTTATTGGTGCACGGCTATAAGCATGCCATGAAGGATCCCGATCGAGTGCCTCACTTTGCATCAACCATCGGGGTTGGAGCGCCTGGACGGACGTGCGCTGAGAGCGCTATGCGTCCAAGGGGGAAAGAACGACGTCCGGGTCCTCTTTCTTGGAGTCCCTCCGGATGACTGGGCTCTCGGTTCTCCCCAGCAACTGTCGACGTTTTCAGTGGAACTGGATACAAACCCATCATTCACCTCATTCAGAGCTCAAACCCACTCATCAAACTCAGATACAACACCATGACTCTTCAGACTTCACCATCCGTCACCATCCTGTGATCCATCTCGATACATTTGGCAAGATCACATCTCTGAAGGAAACGTTCAAGCTAAGCAAGTGCAAAATGGACATGGGGACATGTTGGGACGCGTTGAAGCGCAAGCAGAGTGAGCAGAGGACTGAAGAGAGGCTCTTTTGTTGGAAGAATACTAAATATTTTGAATCTATATACTTTTGAGGTCTGAATGGTGCGGAAAATGGCCTCATCCAAGGAATGATTGCCCAGAGAGGGCAGGTCCACGCAAGTCGACTGGCTCAGGTTTGTAAGACTCGTCAGACACTTCCAGCTTCGCCACATGACAGATGTTTCAAGTTCACCATCTCACCGCAGCGTTCTTCACCATGAGCACCACATATCACCGATGAGTTCGCGCCAACTTGGTTCCGTCATCACCTGCGTTTGGGGCCGCGGATCCCACGGCGTCGGACGGATGGTTCCGCGGCGTTTCCGCCGCGTTCCTCGAGGTGACCTTCCACGAACGCCACACGGAGTTCTACTTCGAGATTTTCTATCGACGGGCCTTGAGCCTGAAGAATCTCGGGTTGAGGTGTTGGTTTACTTGGTAGAGAACCATGGTATGGCAGATGCACCTTCTTTCAGACGGGGCCCAATCATTTCAGGCAGAACAAGATTGGGTTTAATAAGGTCTTTGGCTGATGAGGTGTTATATATTTCTCTATGATGTGCCATTTGTGTTGTATGTGCAAGTCGTGGAACCCAACGCACCGGTCCAACAAGTTCAGGAGAATTATGGACGAGGAACTTCTTCTTGTGGATCCCTAAACTCTAGATCTTCAAGTCCGAGACTTCTGGATGACCCGCCATGACCCGCCCACCATGGCAATCCAATCAACTTTGGCATCACATGTTTCTTTTTTGAACTTTGATCGCTTTCGCCTCCGCCGTGGCCTCTTGAATTCGCCCACGTGACGTGGACGTCGTGGAACCAAGGAATTTCGGCGTGAGCAAGGTCGTGGAGTTGCTGGAGATGGTGAATGACACCATGGGACTTCACCCCACGTCGCTTGGTCAGTCATGGGGTCGGAGGAGATGTGCGAAAACCGCGAGCATTGGGCGTAACATGCGCGGCTTCCATGGGCGATTCGGGACAATCACCTTGTGTCCCATGGGTGAGTGGCGATGTTCCGCCATCGGCTAAATCTGTTGATCTGAGAGCGAAGTAAAAAGACTGACCGAAGCTTTGCAGGTCACCAACTCCAAACCAAGACACGCTCGATGTTCTGTAAAGAATCATCAGAATTCATCAGAATGTGTTTAAAGATTTTGTTTGGGGATCCAGGGCACTCCGGATCACGAGGAAATGTGTGCTGGAACCCCAGATGAAGGATGACGCGCCCTTCGAGTTGCTTGGTCAGTCCGGGATTCGTTGGCTTTTTTTGGCTTTTCGCGATTTCTACAGCGAGACAGCCGGCCACTTCGCATCCGCAGGCGGTTTCGACGCTCCGCTCGAAGCGAACGCATGACAACCGACGCTCGTGGACCGCTCGCCCGGATCTGGGTCTGAAGAGAACTCTGCGAGCGAACTCTGCGTGGCAAGAACTGCGATCTGGTACGCATGCCATAGGAACGACCATACGAACTACAGGGTGGGTCCCACGCGCTGTGAACACAGTTCCTGTTTTTTCATTGGAGCGAACGCAGACGGACTGCGCGTTTATCACTCAAGAGCCAGGTTTACACGGTTTATTGATACGTCTTCTCAGGTGTACTCACCCTAAGATGGCTATAATCACCATTTTGGAGATTGTTTTCCCTACTACTCGTAGCACTGAACGGGTCGAACATGAATGCCCCCAAAAGCTTATAGCGACACTGATTGACATTCCAGGAACCTTCTACGCCTGGTGGAAGATGCTCGCCGCTTGCGTTGGCAGCGCTTAGATGCGGGGGACGAGCTGGCGGCCCTAAACCTGGTTCCCCCAAGCTCCGCCACCCGCGGTGCCGGTGCTCGCCCCGTGGGCAGTGGGGCGCATGGTGGATATGGGGGACGGGCACACTCCTCCAATTACACCGGGCGGCAGGAGCGGGGGTCTGAGTGAGTGTTCAGAGATGTTCAGATGTTTGGCAAAGATTTGTTGGTATCCAGTCGAAGCTTTCTTAACATGTCAGTGTCTTCTCACATCTTCATTTTGCTCTACGACTCTACAAGCAACCAACTCACCAAGCTCACTTCCAACTCCTCCCTGCCAACGCAGGAGTTCCGTGGTGAGGACACCAAGGGCGAGTCCCGTGGCCGTTGGGGCGACCGTGGCAAAGACCGCGGGAAGGGCGAGCGCGGCCGCTGGGAGGAGAGCGGTGGCCGCTGGGAGGACCGAAGCAAAGGCCGAGGCCGGGGGCGAGGAGAAGACGAGAGGGGCGTCCGATCGCTCCGGACTCGTAGTGACAGGAGCCCCATTCGTAGCGAACATTGTTCCTAGATGTTCCTAGTATTATAAGGCCAGGAACCCCGTTCGTAGCGTCCTTGCTCCTAGTAGTTCGTTTGGAAAAGTGACACTTTGGTGTCTTCGTTCAGGAATCTTTGATGGTTTCTTGCATGAATTTGCTGTGAGTAGAGCTGCAAAATGGGCGAACTAGAGCTGCAAAATTGGCGCCAGGCATTTGATAGAAACACCCTTCGAATGCCCGGCAAGTGACCGGGGGATATGTGAGTTAGAGAACTGACTATTATAGGTGGTTCCAGTGAGGCTACTCGTCTTCTTCAGAAAACATGCCGAGTCGCCCTAGGGCTCAGGCAGAGTTGCACGGGACAAAATCAAGCCCGCCCTGCCCATTGAGGACCCATCGGGCCAACAATCGACTCCCGTCCAGGCTATGACCGGGATCCCAATAGCCGCTATAACGCGCGGGACGGCGGCGGCCGCGACAGCAGCGGCCGCGACGGGTGGCGCGACGCAGGTGCTCGCGACATGGGCAGCCGAGACGCGGGCGGCGGGCGCCCGGCCAACCGACGGCCGCCGCCGGCGCCGCCTGCGCCGCGGGAGTATGCCAAGAGGTACCCAGAAGAGCTGGAGTCGCTCGAATGTGAATAGACGGGACTGGTTATCATAGCTGAAACCATGATTCTATATAGAAGCAAGCATCAGAAAAGTCAGAGGAAGGTTGGAGCTATACTTATTAACGATAACCTTGAGCATCCACACAATATGTCCCTATAAAATCACAAATATTAACGATAACAACATCTCCAAACCCTATAAAAGAAGGACGTAGCTTTGCAGGAACCTTCCAAAGTACAGCAGACACTTCCGAAACATACCCTTTACTTCGACGTTTTAATTCAATGCGTCTCCGGGAGTACTTTGAAAACACAAACATGGAATACTGTTAAGATTCTGACATCTCTGTGGGAACAGAAAAGCACCTTATTTCATAAACATTCACAATCTCAAGAGCCAAAACAAAAACACACTTAGTCACGAATAAATATGTGGGGCTTTCTGTTTCTGAGGTCATTTGATGCTGGAACAGGTCATTTTATACACTCTTTTTGTTGGTTCCAGACTAATGTACCCATTTTCGATGAATGTTGGAGAAGGCATTTTATAAACCTCATGGAACCAGCACAGGTGATCATTTCATAAACAGGCATACTGGGGAATGTCATTTCATAAATCCGTTTTAGTTTATGACATGAATGTCCGCAGCCCAGTTTCCAAGTAAGGGGTATTCCGAAATTTATTAACTCATAATCTTTAGATGCTGGGGATTTTGACCTTGCTGAAAACATGTTAACGCTTTACTAAACCAAAAACACACTCTTCTGTTAACTTTTTTGGCCAAGTCCTACCCCCAATCTGCTAGTTCAAGAGCTTTACCGTTCCTAGGGCATCCACAGAATATGTCACTAAAAAAATAATAATTAACGGTAACAACATCTCCAAACATTCACATTCTAAAATAACGAATTAGCTTTGCAGGAAACTTGCAATGTACCGAAACTTCCCGAAACACATTTTCTCAGAGTCTTTAGATGCCGGGGATTTTGACCCACTTAACTTGCTACCAGTTCAGGAGCTTTATACTCCACAACATGTCCCTTTAACATCACACATATTAACGACAACGTCTCCAAACATATTAACATAGTAACGATCAAGCATGTACAAAATAGGGAACTATAGCTTTGCAGAAACCTCCAATGTACCGACTCTCATCGAGCATGACCGTGTCGTTCGCGTCCGCATCACAAGAGTCGTGCGTTTGTGTCTCTGTGTCGACGAACAGTCACTATCAAATCAAGGGCACAACCTTACCTTTTTTTAAACATGATGCAATTAGCGATTCAATTAAAGGATTCCTTTTGAATTTTAGCGATTGAATTAACGGCTCACGTTTTTGGGTTTTTTGAACTTGATGCGGTGATGCATCGTAAAGCAGTGCTCCCCGCCCAACGTTGACGTCAAAGTCCACGTCGTTCGCGTCCGCGTCGTCGCTATTAGGTTGGAGGTCCCCGTCAACGTTGTGCCCCTCTATAAGGTGTCTACACTGATGCGGATTGGTTGGTCTGCTGATTTTTATAGAGTGGCAGTTTTGCAGTGGGGCACAACGTTGACGGGGATTTCCCACGGGGATTCAAAACAAGCACAGCACATTTGAAAGGGAGGGCGCTGATGTGTGAAGCTCTCTATCATGGTTTTTCTTCACGCTGCAGTCGCATTTGAGCGTTGCAATGGCGCTCCACGTTTCCTGTTTGAGAATGACAGCCAGCGCGTCCCTCCTTTTCATTTAAGAGGTCCTGTGCTGCCTGAGATTGATTGTGGCCTATTTCCGCAGTTTTGCACATTTGCCACGCAGGATTGCGTCGATCAAGAGTTCGACTGCCCGTCTCAAGCAGAGTATAGCAGAGGGTCACAAAGCCTGGAGCCTCCCAAACCTCAATGGTAAAGGAAAGAACGACTGCAGCCTGTGAAATGCAGAGCCGCAGAGCCTTGTTTTTGCTGCTGGCGTCGTTAGTGACCCGAGGGTTTTAGAGCATTTTTCGACAAATGACGCCTGCGGCTTCGAGCATTTAAGCTTGTTGCATTCGACCCATTCCGTGCGCAAACCTTTGGTATACACCTTTGTCCACCTAGACATCAACATTCCGTGAAATTCTGATAAACGCCAACAGACCGTGTTTAACGCAAACCGCTCAAGACCGCACGGAATTTTGGTCGCCCATATTCAATCCGGGAGTCTACATATTCAACGTTGCATTCGACCCGGGAATCGGTCTGGGAGGGGGGTGGGGGGGATGGGAAACTGCGCGGTTCGGATCATTTGGTCCGAACCGCGCAGTTTTGTGGCTTGCAGGATGCGCTCTGCTCTTCGCGCAAGGGGGAAGGGACCAAGGGGCACAAGGTTTGGTGCCGAAACAAGTGGTGTTTCAGCAGTGCAAACGACCTCAAGTCATGCTGCATGGCTTAGTGTCATGTCATGACGTGTATGGCGGCGCCATATTCACAAAGGTGATTTACGGTACATAAAAAAGGCCTGGAGTGGTAAGAACAGACGAAATCAACGCATGAAAGTCACGCAAGGGAATGAACACCCGCATTTCGCGGGGAAATCTACCCGACGACACTAACTGGCGTGCACTTAAAACTCCAGGGTCCTTAACAACGCTGCCACCTTGTTTAGTTGGCCCACAGCCAAAAGCCTCCAGTTTGTTAGGAAACCTCAACTTGTAGTTAGTGCAAAGGGAAACACATGGACATGACATATAGACATAGAGCTCAAAATACCCTATCAGGAATCAGGAACTGGTTTGTAGTAAATGCCAACTGTGGCTTTAGCCTTTGTTGCTCTTGATAAGTTTCATTCAGAAGAAATCCGCTCTTTTGGTTGGATCGGAGAAACACAACAAAATGAGAGGGCGTTGGCGTTGGAGAGTACTGGCCTTTGATGCTCCTGGAGCATCCTTTTCCGAAGAACTGCGTCCATGGAACTGTGTCCGTTCCTCTTGGACCAAACTCCTGCACCATGAAGATCAGATTCCAACGACGGGCGCTGATACTTTTGGCGCCCCCCCAAACCCGTCCGATTCCAGTCACCTGGAGTGATCTGGAGGCTAGTGGCATCTAGTAGCGATGCCAGGAGCCCCTAGTAGCATCCTTGCTCCTAGTAGTAAGGCCGAGGCCAGGAGCCC
The DNA here is from genome assembly GCA_963970005.1 of Durusdinium trenchii. NCBI lineage: Eukaryota > Dinophyceae > Suessiales > Symbiodiniaceae > Durusdinium > Durusdinium trenchii. Next base: position 1,289,924 of record CAXAMN010011780.1, read on the forward strand.
CTAGTAGCTTCTGAGAGGCTTTTCAGCTTGGCCTTTCTCACTGAGGCGACCCGGTGCTCGGTCTCGCGCCCGCAACGACGAGGGCGGCCGCGGCTACGACGCGCGTGGCGGCAGCGGCGGCGGCTACGGTGGCGCGGGCGCCGCGTATGGCGGGAGCGACGCCTACGACGGCGGCTACGGCTACGGGGCGGCCTCGCGGTCGCGGAGCGATCGGCGGAACGAGCCGCGGATGGATGTGACTTGGATCGCGAGGAGTGATCGGCCTCCAGCGGTGAAGGTGACCTGAAAAAAGCACGCCTTGGCCTTGACATGTAAGGTCTGAGAGTGCAGTAAAAGGATGTCAAGGGGTCAAAAAGGTATAGGAAGCTGAAAAGGACACCGACCGAAAATATACCGGCAGCACTTCTCCCAGGTTCCTTGTCTCAACAAGCACCTGGCTTCGAGTGAATGACCTCCTACGATAGATGGTAACCCCGCTCAGGTTCCCTCGGAAGTAGTTGTACTCCCCCAAACCATGGCTCAAGATTTAGATTTGAGCCTGATGTGTCAGGATCGCAAATGGCTAACTGGCTTTTGCTGTGAGAGCCTTGAAGATGGGACAAAATGTGGCATCCAACCAGTGGTGCGGCCTGAGGAAGGGTGAAAGCAAGAAGAGTATTCAAACGGCTTCAGAATGACTTCGAGGACCCACAACATCTTGAGCTTGAATTGGAAATAGTTGTACTCCCCCAAACCAGACGTTTTCTTCGAAGGATAAACCCCAAGATTGGACCAGCACTGTGTCGTTTTCTTGCTCTTCTCGACCTCACTGGAGGCGTCCTTTCTTTTTCGTCCGTCATGGCTCCTTTCGCCCGATTTTTCCAAGGTCCGGGTAGAGAGGCCGGATCGAGGTGGATACCAGGACCCGGAGTCCGGTGTGACCCCAACGCGCGGCCTGGGGGGGGGAGCGAGTTGAGCCTCGCTCTTTCACCTGGTTTGGTAAACACATGATGGATTTTTGTTTCATTTTCTCGAACTTGGTGAATCCCCTTTTGGGAAATATCGTGTTTCTTGGTTCCTTCAGCAAATCCAAGTTAAGGCGCCCGTATGGGCTCTTACCTTTCCTTGTTTTTCATTCGTGTGGGCTTCATTCGGTCAAGCTCCAGAACGGATGCGCTGAAGTTGGCCCTCTGGGAGGTATCAAGAATGTGGACGTGTAATGAAATGTACTGATGAGTTGAGGCTTCTCTTGGTGGCTCAACCCAAGAACATGCCATTGGATCATCATTCATCCCATGTTCGGCCAATAATCGGTTCGGCCCGAACTCGGGCCGGGCCATCCTGGGCGTTCTCCCTTGGCCACGGTCAGATGAGTCAGGTGTCGGTGTTGGAAACCCTCAAGCTTCCAAGACCTACCTAGGACTACAGGTTCCATTTTTTGCCTAGGACTACAGGTCATTGAACTTGATTTCCTCGTTCTATGGAACAGCAGACTTGTTGGAGGGGTGCTGTGTTTTTGCGGATTCTTGTTTCTAAAGGAGGACTTCATCCTTAACAGGGGGCCTCACTTGGAGTTTCGTGAATAGTGGACAAGAACACATTGTTGATCCGGAAGGCGGTCTCGATTGGCCGCCTGGCTGTGGGCTGACTCAAGGGCTTCCTTTCTTGTGAAATGATTTTAATTATGTCCATTCCAAGTTGGTGTTGCTACAGTACAGCCCGCAAAGCCCTTGGATCAGCCGCTTTCCGTGTTAATTTTCATGTCCCAAGCGAACGTTGTTGCTTTCTCACAGCGACGCGTCATGGTGACGGGTCACATACAACAGCAGCCTTTTTCCAAACCGGGGGTCCCTGGTTTTGTGTTGTCACTTGTCTTTTAATGCCGTCGTGGTTGACACCATGAAGCTTTGGACACTCAACTTCACATGGCTTTTTTCCACCCTGAAACCTGCGCGAGCCGGGGCGGCTCTCGCCATTTAGAGCGATTTAACGGTTGAGTGAATCCACAACGGAGACCGTTTTTGATTTTCGATTCAAGAGGACCAAAACTGCTGGAGGACGATCTGAAATTCTCTCCAATTCCGAAGGTCAGAGATTCCAGAGGACCAGGTTTCAGGACTAGATTCTTAGATGGACCTACCCATCCTTCAAACGTCCGGGGCACCCCACGTCCGCGCCACATACGTGAGGATAGGCGTCCTCAGCCGCCGCCGCCCAGCCGCCCCCCGCCCCGTTATGGTGGCGGCTATGGTGACGGGCCCCGCGGGGGAGGGAGAGCACGGTGATCGCACTTAGATGGACTAGAAAGAAGCAACCAAGAAAGAAAATCATACATCTAATTACATTCTAATTGCATTTTAACATCATTTCACACCCACATCCATCCACACTTCCCCTCAAAAACTGGTGATTCCTGAAAGACGGTGTTTTGTGGAAGTCCATGCCTCTTTGGCAGGGTGTGAGAACACATAGCAACGGGAACAAGATATACTTCTTCTGAGGTCATCTCGAATAAATTGAACCTTCTGCCGGCAACAAGGTTCCAACTCCGACATGTTCCAAAGAACATCCTAAGCGCTTCCCAGTTCTTGTTTTCTAGATGGGCTATGTCGACACTTCAGACCTTTCAAGAGCTTCCAATCTAATTTTCAGGGCTTCTGCCTTCAGCGCTCAAATCACCGACCAACGGCATCACCGTCAGCGGTCCGGGTCCCGTGCGCTAAGCCGATCGTCCGCTCCGAGCGGAGCAGTCGTGTGCCAAAAAGGGTGCAATGTGCTGAGCGCTGGTGCGAACGCGGTCGATCAATTTTTTGCAGAATCGATTGATTTTTGATAAACAGAACAATCATGATATATATTCTAGTTAATTGTGATGCACAATCCTAATCCCCCACCACATTGCGGATAAGAGATTTTTGCGGATTGGTGGGTTTGAGGGGATTGCGGATTGGATTATTTCTTGGTCTAACGTCTCCCACCCTTTTAACTGATGAATATGGGGGAATGGGGGGGGACGTCAAATTATGTAATTGAGATTTTCTGGGGATATAAATATATTTGTTATTCGCCTCTTACGGGATCTTAAGGGAGGGGAAATAATAAATATATATATTATTAACACCTCCTGTTTTCTTTTTAATATTTCGAATATATAATATTTTTTATATATGAAATATCGTATTACATATTATTATATTGATATTATATATATATATATTAGTATTTTTTTGAATTTATATATTTTTATATATATTTTAGGAGGGTGGTTATTTTTATAATATATATTTTTAAAATAATATATTCGATATGAAATTTATATAGGATTAAATATTTATATATAAAATGTAGTTTTTTGAAATAATTAATTGATTTTATTGTATTGATTTATTATTTTTTTATCGAATATAAATAAATAATAAATTAACTAAACATAATTATATTTTTATTTGCATTTGTATGAATTTCGTACAAATTCGTCGTAAGAATAACAACTATATTAATAATAGATAATTAAATATGTATGTGGTAATAGGATTTAGCTTATTTTTGAATTGATAATTTTCGAAATATTTTTTATTGTTAATTTTTAATATTTAGGAATTAAATATATGTATTTATTTAATTTTTAATTTATATTTTTAATATATAATTAATATGTAATTATTAATAATTTATTGTTAATTTTTTTTTTTAATTGAAATTATATAGAATTAAATATATACTTAATTTTTTTGGATAATTATAGGATTTTTGGTTATTTTTATGATTTTTTTAATTGGAATTCTATGTAGGTATATATTAGGATTTCTAATTAATTTTGTAATATTTATTATTGAATTTTTTTAAAATATATTTTATTGTTATATTAATTTATTTCTATATATGTTAATATTTATAGATTAATAAAAAAAGAAATGGTTTGAATTAAATAAATAGGATATATATTTATTGTATTTTAAAAAAATATAAATATTTTAATCGAAATGAATATATAGAATAATTTATATAAATCTGAAGGAAATCTTAATAGGATTAATCGTTCGCCATCATTTTTAAATCCATGGACGTTCGAATATCTTCGATAGGAGAATTAATTAACTTAATATTGATATAGAACCTGGATTTTATTTATTGATTAATATTGAAGCAATAAGGGCAATTTGTGGTCTCATTTTTATGGATCACAATATTATGCGAAGAAATACAATATAAGTCGAGGTCTAGTGTTTGGAGATGTGGATGCTTAGGGCATTAATGAAGCGAAAGACCTGATTAACAACAAAATAGAATTTGGAAATTCCCATAAATAAGTACAGATTAGGGTCGATTATATATATCATTGAATGAAATTTTCTAGCATAAATGCAGGCATCGGCCTAATCGATCATTGTATACGTTTTCCATGCATCACAAGGTTCCATCAATTGTAATTGGGTGCCCGCGGCTTCAAGCTGAAACATGGTGGACGGTATCGGATTCCCCTCAGGCGGTGGCGGGGCGGCATTGTCTGGCATAGTGTCAAAATATTTCCCCTTAATCCAATCGTATAATAAGACTAGATAGGCAATTCGTCTAAAGTGTGTGAGCAATGTCACATCCATAATAAATATTCTGTAATAATGATTGCATGCAAATTGTCCCGACAATATATCCCGATCCGTTTGGAATGGAAAATGTGTTGGCCTCTCAGCCTGATGTTCCTGGTATAGATGAATTGTAAGGGCTTTGCATCCGTTTTGCCTAATAAATCGGACAATTGTAAATCTTGGCGGAAGGAAGATAATCCGTGGTTGGCAAGGCCATTATTTGCTTCATGGTCAATAATATATTCTTAATATTGCGCATGATGGATATCGATACCATATGAGGTCCAAATATTTACGTAACATTTCTTACAAATATGGGGAGAAATCGGGATAGAAAAGATCGAACGAACGTCCTGTGCAGCATGGTCGACTTCCATGGGTTGTAACTCAATGGAGGTATCATAGTCCTAAGATTATAACACGACAAGAATGGAGATAAATTACGATTGCATAGTCGAATATCTAAGGTTATTATTTCTTATCATAATAAATATATATTAAAAATAAATAGAATCATAATATAACATTAATCTAAAAACATATTCAATATTCGTAGGTACGAACATCGCGATAATAATTTTAACAAAAGATATAAGTGCCGCGACCACTGCCCAGATTACCCAATCCATAAGCCTATTTGCTAATATATTATATATAATCTATCAAATGAAAATCAAATCATTGTAATGCTTACGAATAACTCTAAAATATATTTGATATTTCGTATCATAATTTTAATATATAGGTATATAAAATATATTAACTTACAACAAAATATCTAAAAATCGGTAAATATTTTTATCAATCGAATTCGTAATCAATATCCAATAAAATATCAATCAAATCTCGTAATTAAAATTCGACGAAAAATCATATAAAATTGGAAATTAGAATCCACTAACATATTTTAATTACCATCCGGAACCAACAATTAAAACCCGACAAAGACACTAACCAAAAAACATTCGTAATAAAAATCCGACGAATAATATTATCATTCGAAACTAATCCAATTAAAAACACTATCCTCAAATAACCCTGATAGAAATCCATGACGACGTAAAAAATAGAAAATATGACCCAAACAACGACGACGCAAGGCTAAAATAATTTCTTACAATACCAAATTCAATACAAATCAAATTACCTTTCCTAATTTCCGATTAAAACCCAAAGAAAAATACTTATTTTAATCCAAAACTAACGATTAAGACCAAAAATCAGATTCCATTATACAAAAAGCAACTAACATACAATCTAATATTTAAATTCACCCAAATACAAAAACCCATATAAGCGTTACTTGAATATTTTTCCTCAGATAGCGAAGCTATGGGGTTCTTACTTCAAATAATAATGAGTTGCCCGTGTGCGCTTTCGAGACAAATTGTTAGTGCTAGGTGCGGGTGCTGGTGCTAAGAGCTGGCTAGGCACGTGGTAGAAACAGATTCTTGATGCCGGATGCCCGTGCTGGGTGCCAGTGCTGTAAGCTGGCTGTGCACGTGATGGAGATAGGTTGCTAGCATTTATGTGTACGTGGTGGAGACAAATTAGTGCTGCTAGTGCCGGGTGCTGGTGCTGGGTGTCGGTGTTGTAAGCTAACTGCGCGTGGTGGAGACAGAGTAATGGTGGTGTTGCCGGGTGTCGATACTCGTGTTGTGAGCTGCCTATGTACGTAGTGGAATCAAGTTGCTGGTGCCTGTATTAAGTGTCGGATTAATGCTATAGCTTGCATATATGTGATAATCGTTTTTACCTCAATAATGAAGCTATAGAATCCTTATTTCAAATATTAGTAAATTATCTGCGCCCGCTTTCGAAACAATTTGCCGGATTAATAGAATAAGAAGCCGGTACTAATACGAATTGTAATGTTAGCGCTAAATGTTGTAAACTCACTACGCACGTATAGGAAATACAATACCGGCGCTACTAACAAAGCGCAAAATAAAAACAATAAGCACCGATACCAATACGATAAACTAATAATACACATAACAAAAATTAAGCGCCGATATTAAAAACTAGCTATATACGCGATCGAAATAAAATATCCATGCTTATATTTGGTATTATACTAATGCTAATCGATAAATACCGCAAATTAATACACCGACACTTAAAATATATCTAACAATCAAAAGAACATAATTATCATTTTTGTTAGGAAAAATATATCGCCACTTACGACAAAAAAACGACGAAACGCCGCTTTTAACAATAAAATAAACTAACAAATATAAACCACACGAATACATATACGTAATATCATATGGTATTATCGCTTTTTACTTATTAATTTTATATCAAGAATTATATTATTTACATATATATTTTTATAAAAATCAAATTCTCAATTTCAACCGATCATTCTATATCAATTTATTATACACACAATAATCATACTAAATATTACTTTCCCTTTCAACGATACTTTTACATACATAAAATTACACGCAACCTCATTACACAACAAATCTTTTTTTTATGCATATTACAAAATCAATATTAATTAACCTCAGACCAATGCAATTTACGAACTTAATTATTTACGCAAATATTTTTCCACCCATAAATTTATTCGTACAAAATCCTACATTTTTTTTATCCCCCATCCCCCAAATAAATATAACAAAAAATTCTTATTAATTTTACGCACTTTCTAAAATAATATCGATACTAATATCGTATTCCTAAGCATTAATCCTAAAAAAATCCATGCATTTAAATCGTATAACGACGCTAATCGGAAATTAATATCGATTAATTATATAAAATATCATAAATTAATTATATAACCTATATATATATATTTTATTCCAATTAATCATATATCAATAAATCGTAAAATTCTACCTAATTATTTTAATTTATATTAATATAACTTAAAATATATTATTAAAAATAATATATATATATATATTAAATCAAATATATTTTACTTACATTACATTAAAATAATATACAAATTAATTATATTGAATTTCAATTTACATTTTTGAATATATATATATTTTTACAATTCAACTTAAAATTGGAAATTCGTATCGATATAATTGTGAATATTTGGAATTTCGAAGGTGGATCAATGGATTTCCCTCTTAACATTGTTGTTTTCAAGAATTCGTTCATCAACCTTGGAAAATGAGAACGCCTGGAACGGCAAAAACACTTGAAAGAGGAGGAGGTGAACGAAAGGTAACAGGCAATCACAAGTAACCTTGGTAGAAGTCCATCACGGCGTCAAAGGTGGATGGATGTGACCCAAACGGCGCATGGGGTGGAATGATCAAGGGGGGCGAGGCCCCCCCCTGTCGAACAGAATCCTTTCTTACTGGACCGAACTTAATGCATAATCCCAACTCCAGATTGTCATAAATTTTTGCTAAAGCAAGGAGAACTCAGGTAGCTGAAGCTACCTTTCGTGACAAGGCAATTGACAGAATCGCAACGTAGACTCAATTCAATTTCAGGAACAAATGTGGTGGGTGGGGGACATGCGCTTGCTTCCTACGTGTAGCCATGTTGCAAGGCTTTGTTCTGCTTAGTTGCCTTCCCAATGAGACTACGGGCCGTTCGACAGCCGATGTTTGGGTTGGAAGCGGAAAGCCACCAGAAAATCAGCTCAAACTGATACGCAAATCAGGAACCTGGTCTTTTTGGGGAGAATCTATATAAATGTTGAATTCCCCCAATGAGGCTGGATGCAGCCAAAGAAAACAATATGGTGTCCCATATGTAGCAGGAGCATGATGTAATGTGATAGCCTTCACTTGATCAGTCACCTGTTTCTAGGTTGTTGTGGCAGGTTATGACCTGGCCAGCGATCTCTAATTTGTAGCCCAGCAGCGCTCTGCGCCTCCTTTGCCTCTCTCCCGCCTGAATGGTCGACAAAATGGTAAATTACTTTTGCATCTTGTGACAGCGCAATCAGCAAAATGCCAGGTAAATGACATAGGAGCCCATTGGCCTGGGAGAGAATATCACCAAGATGCACCAAGTATGCAAATCATCTTGTCATTCTTTCATGATGAAAGCTTGCAGGCCCAAGGCGCACTCACTGATCTATGAATCTATGCACTGCCCCCATGCGATTTCTGAAAAGCAAGGCCGGACTGAGACTCTTAAAAGGGCGCATGCGAAGGGCATGGGCATCCTCACTCTTGGCACACTTTCCTTTACATATGGTCTTGCAGGGATGTTTCATGCGTTCCTCTCTTCGATTTGGGACACCCTTCCACAACCAATCCGGATGTCCGCGTTGCTTGGGAGACCTTTCCCGGTTGAAGCAATGAAGAGTCACATCGAATCCCCACACAACCCACAACTCCATGGCCTTGGGAAACTCACGGACGCTCCATGTCATGTCTTCACCTTCCGACTTCTCTGGGTGCCCAAGCAACGCTCAAGCCCGGTGGGCCCAAAAGACCTGGAGAGCGTTGCAGAGCGCTTAGCGCCTTGCTGGGGAAACAAGAGGCAGGCACATCTAGATCATCTAGGGAACATGCTGTTAAAGTGGGAGGACTGCGGACAATAGCGAACATTATGCTTATTAAAAAGCCACAAATCGAGCGACACATGGATGAAAGATGATGAAAGGACAAATTTCCTGAAGCGGTTGGACAAGAACATCTAGGGGGCCTACTGTTGAAGGAAGATATCAAACATTGAAATAGACGACGCCCAAATACACTGACTGCTAGTCAAAGCAAATGGCTTTCGGGATGAAGTACTGTAAAGGTGGTGCAAACCTTTGTTCCATCAACCACTGGGACCAGCGAATCTTCTAGCGGACCTGTCTTGGAGGGATCGCTCGAAAGCTTGGAGGGAATAGACTCCCAGTAGTACAGCACACACACACACACGTCATGCACTCACTCATTTGTAGCTAAGAAGCTGAGCGTCCTAACAAGCACATCATGGTAGACTACACGTTCAAAGTCTTCCATATTCAGTCTGCTTGTGGATGATCATCTCAGGATGCATCTTCCACCCTTCTAAACTGTCACCGGATCACTGCGCACAGTCTTTTACTTAAAACGTACTTACCTATTCTCAATCGTAGAATGGCTGTTAAGAAACTTGGAACGTGTAGATGTTGGATCCAACTAATTCAGGTATTATCTACCAGCGAGATCCAACAAGCGGAATCCTTTGACCATCCTCTCTTGTCAAGTCGGATGTGACTCTTACAGAAAAAAACAAAGAAAAACAGGTCTGCCAAAACATCTGCGATCCCCGCTGGAGCACCGGCCCCGCCAATTCGAACGGTGCCTGCCAGTAGTGGCATGGAGTCTTCCTCCTCGTCACCCAAACGGCCGGAGCCTGATCTCGAGCCCACAACGAAAGGGAAGCATCAACGCCCGGATGCGGAGGTTCAAAATACATAAACATATACATTTCATATTTCATTGATGTTTGATGTTTAATTCAACATGATTCAATTCTGTCCAAGGGGCCCATATCATATCTAGAACAGGGTGCAACTAAAGTCAAATAGGAAAAATAAACGATCTGTCCAAATCCTGAATCATTGAGCTACATCCTCTGCCCAGCGCACGGTGCTCATGACTTTCGTGATTTTCACATTCCCCTTTCGGAGTGTGGTTTCAGCATTCAACTCGAGCAAAGTCTCATCCCCAAATGACATGTATCATGTACATCTGTAACACTAAGCGGCAGCTTTCAAAACTGACACCTAGGGTACAGCATCCCTGCCGCACATTGGGGCATAGGGTGAACTTGCTCATCATCAAACCTCAAGCAATCAATCTGAATAACCTTGTGGGATCAACATAATGATCACAATGGATACTCCCTGAGAACCAGAGTAAATCTTCAGGCCTTCAGTAGAATCCAACGGAGGTTCTTTTAGCAGAAAACGGCCTAATTGGTCAAGGTGTGAGCCTCCTTCCTCTCGATTCTCGTAGGACTCGGACTTGTCGCCACCTGGCATCTCACTTTGGCGGTGTTCTTTCGCGTTCGATGGGTGGCGGTGCATGCGAGGCATTCGTTGTGGTTGCCAACTGAATCATGTGGAGGACATACAGCTCCGCTTCTTGAGATGCGGCTCCGCTTGCATTCAAAAACGCCATGTCAACACGCGGACGCGACCAAATCCTTTTTGTTTCTTTTTCCCTCTTCTGGGGAGGTACATGCATGCATCTCGAACATCGCGTCACATGTATTTGTATAACATTGTATACCTTTAGGTGTGCCCAGCCCTCTAGTCATGATTCCAGCATGCTGCCTTCCCGCACCAAAACGACCACCACCCCGATGCCGATGCACCCGTTTTCGCCTGGTTTGTTGCCAATTCTCTGCTTGGGATGTGGAATCTGCGAGCGTGTCGGTGCTCCCACCGTCGCCGTCGAAACTGCACTGGGACTCGCAGCGGCACCGGCACTTCCTGCCGCGAGTCCACGCGTGCCAGTGGCGGTGGACACCATGGAGACCTCAGGTTCGAATGCCAGGGCCCGGTTTGTCCCAAATCTGCATCCTGTACCCGGAAACTGTTCGCCCGTTCCAAAGTCTGATCCGTTGTATATTGGACAACGCCAAGAAGAGGCTACTTCATGTTACTTCTCTGAAACGCTGCTTCTCGAAGTGCAGGGAATGATTGCAAAGCCATGAAGTGAGATTGACTTGATGGGCCTCAAGAGGAGTCGCTCTCTTGACCCGCTATACATCGATCGTTTACATCGCCCTTCGTGAATCTGCCGTCCCCAAATAGGTTCCACCTCCTACCAACATGACAGCCCCAGGGTCTTCTTTTTGGGATTTTTTGGGTATGCCAATCTTCTGGCTCGCCTTTGGCTCCACTGAGATGTGGGACAAACATGGACAAGGTCTTGCTAAGACGGGGGGACTTGTCATGACTTTTCAACGAAGTCGCTTCAGCATCCTCATCCTCCATCTCCCCAGGCAAGTGTCGAGATACCTGGAAGGACCGACAGGGGGACGCCGGTTCCGACGCCGGTGAGATGTGGGGCGTTGCTGTTCGCCGAGGGTCGTCCTTTTTGGGGGCCTCGACTGTAGGTGTTCGGCGAAAAGATGGCGAACACCAATTGGTGATCTAGATGTGGATTGGATTGGAGACGCAGGGAATTGAAGATCCAATCCAATCCCATACAGGAGATTGAGGGATGATGTTTGAATGGAATTAAGGGATGATTCTTGTGGATCTGCCAACGATCTTTTATCATAAGTGACGGATCTGGTGGACAGATGTGGACAGAACGGATGCGCATGGGTATCAGAATCAGCTTGGTGCGCTCTTTCCCTTCTTGCCTCAAGTGGAGACTTTGGGCTGTAACTTCAAGGAGCTACAAAAAAATGATCTTCTTGAATCAGGGGGCGGGGGCGGTGTAGTGGAGTCTAGCAGTTTCATGTGGCGTGCACCCACGCGAATCCTGGTGTTGCCCCCGCGCTGACTCATTGACAAGCACCCCTAACCCCAAACCCAAAAAGACATAGGACAAACAATTGTAGCATCCTGCAGCCCAAGCGCAGGCCGTGCTGCACCGGGCGGAAGGGTGTCCCCAGCGTTGGGCACCTGCAGGATCTTGAGAGGATGAGGAGACAGCTCAAGATCGTAAAACCACTCTAAAAAAGGAATAGGTGGATGCAGCTGTGTCATAGGGACTCTGCTTTGTGCTCACCAGTTGGGGTACCAATCACTCCAGTCTGTCAGGGTCATCGCAGTGATCTCCTCTTGATTCCCTGGGTGTCGAAACAACAAGCTGTCGAACGACCCTGCGAGATGAACATGGATGGGATGCCCATGAACACGATTGCCCGAAGGCCAGGATAATACTCGTTATTATTTTGCTTCCATCGAACGCAATTTGGAGTGCAGGGTGAACACAGAGGTCACGTTGAACCACCACCATTTCTGAGCGAACTCGCCACGTCAGCTACATTCTGGCAGGGGAACTTCATCTTCCAAGATTGGTCTGCCGCGGCCTGGCCTGAAATACCCGTGGCTCATCTTGAACGATGAAGATCGGGCACCCGTCAAGAGTCCAAACCAAGAGTCGCCCGATCTTCATCGCTTGGGGGTGCCGGGGACTGCACGTTCCGAACGGGACTCCGGTCATTCGCCGAGCCTCTGACCTCGGCGCAGCGTGGCGGGAAACGAACTTCAAACAGTTCGTCGTTCTGAAAGCAGCTGTTCGATCACAACTTCAAGGTGGACACCCATCCATGATATTTGAAATATTTATAAACATTTTTGGTTTCTTTTCGCAAACCTCTCACAAACACAGCGCTGCATGGCCATACTGGCATGGTCCATGGTTGCATACTCAGCCACTGTCCCAAAGCGCTTGGGCTAGCAAAGCGCAAGCTGCCAAGCTCGACTTCTTTCTGCGCGCGTTGCAGCCCTGTTGCACGCAGGGCAGGTGCCACTCTGAATGACATTATACAGGCGGCTTTGGATAACTCACAGTAAACTCACCTGGAACCCTCAGGGGAACTCCTTCATAAAATTGTCTTGAAACTTGTGCAATTTCGTGGCCAGCACTTTTCACTGGTTGAAGTCGCTTAACCTCCTACATGCTCCTTAACCAAAGGAGCATCGCAAAGGTCAGGTTTCAATGTAGATTTGCGAGAGGTACGCAGGACGCATTGAATGCTAAACTTTGGCACTGTTTGGGACACCTTCGGCACAACAATAACACGTACACCAATCTATGGGACTACCCATGGGCTACCAAAGTTCAGAGGCTGAAAACGAATCGCATGCTTGGCCTCATCTGCAGGCATGACGCGGACAGAAGGTGATGACCCGAACTTGCGCAAAAAGACATGGGCAACGCAAATGGATACACACTCCATGAACGTTCCACAAGTTTTCTGATGTCTTTTCCATCCTTTTCCCATACCTCTTTGAGAATGCAATCATGAAACTTGGATGACGGCAAAACATGGCAAAATTGCCCATGGGGAATACACAATATAATAGAATAGAACGTAAATACAAATACATGTCACACTCTGACTCACTACCATGGAAGTGGAAAACCACCTGTTAGTCTTCCAAGGGCTTATTTTCCACTTCCATGATGTAAGTTTTCGTCCGAGTGTAGGTGTCCCAAGCTCGAGCCATTGAGGAAGATGGAAGCTAGGCAGCCCGAGGCAACGATCGGTCTCACTAGCCTTCGCGGCGAGGTTTGAGCAAACCAAATCGCTGCAGTGATTCATGGTGCATCAGTTTGGGAGGCCACGACGGGTGCCCCCAGCACCAGAATGGGCCAAACATGTTCACCGAGTTCACTCATGCCAAACATCTACTATAACCATCCACCGGCGGGTTCAACGTGGCACGAGATGCTCGAGGACCGAGTACCCCCACGACGTGACGTCGGTGCCCTCCGCGGCAAAGTCGGAAGGGTTCACCTTGGCACGGAGAGATCGGTGACGATGCGATGCCCGGCCGGCGAGGCCTTGAACGTTCGTGTGGTAGCTGCGTTGTCTCTTTTCCAAGAGGATTGTGTTTTTAGAGCAACACGTTAAGATAGGGGCCTGGATTAAAATAGGCTCGCTTGGTGTTTTGTTTGGACTCTTTGTTGGCAGTTCAGAGGCAATCAAGCCTGCCACACTTGAAAGAAACATCAATTAATAGGTGGTCGACTGACCACGATTGCCTTCTCGGTCTCATCTTGAGTCGAGCCCCAAAGTCATTGCACTTCATCACACGAATATACGGATTTCTCACCGGACTAGGACACGCCTATCCAATGTGGCATAGAAAAACGCGGATCGACTGCATCACCTCTTTTTGCAGGACATCAGGATTGCCTTCCCCCCAGCCTGGAAGAGACTTTGAACCCTCCACAAATCTCCACACCTCCTCTCCCAAATGGTCACCTAGCACCTCATCATAGCCTGGCGCATGAGATGTTCACACTGACGGGAATGTCTTCACTCCCCGAAAAAGAACCTCGCAAGCGATGAAAGCAGCACTTCCTCAATCCCAGGCACCAGTTGCCCGGTGGTGGCCCAAAGCCGTGCTTCGGACATCTTCAAACCCACGCCAGACCTGACAGGAACGTCGACCCGACCAGGAATGGTCCAGACCGAGGAGACATCCCACCGGGTTCCGGCGTCCTCGACCGGTCTCGCCTTTTCAGCAAACGCGTGTCAGGGGCGTTCTTCCACACAATCACCCCTGGCAAACGGTTCAGCTCCTGAGGCCAGTTGGTCTGGGTGCTCCGAGCAGTTTTTTTGAGGCAACCAATTGAAGTCTGAAGAGTTTGAGAGGCTGAGTATGAGTCTATATGAGGCCCGTCCAGTGCCAGCCTGTCCGAACCACAGGGCTTGAGTAGGTTACTGTCACACTTTAATCATCTGAATCTTAAGTGGGGTTGGAATTCTGAACTCACAAAGGATGGATAACATTGGATCACCTCAATCCTACAATGTCCTACGACTTTCTCCTGAGCAAAATCCCTTCCCAGAACCGAGTTCTCACTGGCTATAGGAGATGCCACCAAACCCAGTGCAGCGAAAAAAACACACCGCACGAAGCACGCGCTCGCGCATGCTCGCGCTGACCCAGCGTGTCCTTGCCCGGCTCATTGCGGAGGAACCACCAACAGCCACTGGGATTGCCCTGGAGCGGCGATCAGCGCTGAGAAGCACATATTCCCAGCTGAGCAGCCTATGTAGAGCAGCCTATGCGCCCTACAACTGAGTGGCCCATGCAAGAATCAGTTGCTTAGCTCGGGTTTGCGAACCAGTACTTGCGACCAACTAAGTGGGCCCACTGAGTCACTGAGTGATGAAGTCCAGTAAATACACCCTATATACTTGCGCCCGTCCAGTTCTACAATTTCTATAGCTGATTGAGGCTTTGATTGATTTTCACTGAAACAACCCTTGGTCCTCCAGCTGCTCCAAACAAAGCCTTAACGCTGGAGGCTGGAGGCTGGAGAGTTGACACCCCCAAAAGTCTTCCTCCACAAGCTGCTTCTGATGGTTTGAATGGATCGATGCGTCTTCCGCCAGGGCCTGTTCCGTGGTGCCACGGCCTGAGGCCTTGCAATTGATCTCCTTGCACGATGGCCGTTACGACGTCTGTCCAAACGGGCATTCCTACGGCCTAGTGTCAGTCCGAGCAGGTCTCTTTTTTGGAGATGCACCAAACAGCTCACCAAGAAACGGGCAAAACCATAGATCATCATAGATCATCGTTCACACATGGGGGCACGTTATTCCTTTTGCATCCTTTTGTCTTCTCATCCTCAGATTGATGCAGCCAGCTGCAGCTCATACAATCACCCACTAGTGTCTTTAAACAAGTTTCGACCGTGCTGTAAAGATGCTACACATGCGGTTAAGATGTTTCTCCCAATGACATTGCGATCACATGTGCTTTTAATGCGGTCTTTGAGCGATTCCATTGTTTCTCACACACATGTTCATCTCCTCACGGCTTCTATTTCTCTCATGAGCAAATCCATGCGGCACAAACAGCTCAACCAAGACCTGGGGTCAAGACCTGGTGTCTTGAACAAACACCTGATGTCTTCAACTGCTAAAGCAGCAAGCTGACTCTCAGTGAAGTGCAGCCATGAAGTTGCGTCATCTCATCTGGTCTTTTGTTCTGGCAAACTCCTGTCTCCTCCGTTCCTATCTCCACTGTTCTAAGCACATCACTTGCACAGACTCAAAGCTCCAACTTCGACGAACAAAACTAGCCAAACTACTTACTCAAGTGTTTGGCACATCAACTGTTTGGCAATCAAACCGCACCTGTGGGACGTGATACCCTCACCTAGCATTGACACCAACAACACGGTCATGTCATATGGCAGTTCCCAATCAAACACGATGCATTTTACAGCAAGACATGTGCTCACGAGGGCACCATGGCAGGCGCGGCATTTTATGCAGTTGCCACCCCCAACGAAACCGACGTGTGTTTCCTTCAGCCGGCACAGTAAAGAGAATGCGCTCAAAATCGATATGCCATGCTGTTTCACATCTTAAAGTTCGCGTCATTACATGCCTGCGGAGCCTGAAACAAACAGTAGAACCTTTGGTTGCCTCATTGCATGTGGGACGCCAAGGCCAGTCATTCTTCACCAAACCCCGCCAGGTCCCGATGTCCCAAGCCCAGGCTCGATGGGGCCGTCGTAGAGCTTCAGGAACTGTGGGCTCACACACCAGGGGCGTCCGGCCTTCTCTCCGCAATCACCCTGAGCAGCGAGGAGTGTAAGCAGCGAGGTTAAGGATGGTGAGGGGAGGTCTTCGTATGCAGCACATGTTTCAGGTGGAGGGAGGTTTTCATTGGAGGTTTGAGTATGGTGGGCTTCGTGGGTTGAGTCGGCTTTCGAAGGGAAGAGTCCGTCTAGGCGGTCTTTGAGAATATGGAAAGCCCATCATGTGTCATTCGGTTTCATTCCTCTCTCCTCACTGGCCACATCACTTGGAGGAATCGGGATTTCAGAGTCGGTCACGGCATCATCCACTCAACTCCTAGACGTCCAGTTCCATACATAATAAATCAACAAATGTAAGTAGAGTAAGAAAAACGTCTTGTCGTCAGTTCCACCGTCGACGGCAACAGGGAGTCCGGTACAGTGTTCTTATGTGTTCAATTCATCACTCTGCCGTGGCGCGCGCCTTGGGGCAGAATGTGGCGCCGGTGACTTGGCCAAAATCCTGGTCGGCTGAAGGACGGCGAAAGAGTTGCCCGGCCACATACGTCCGGGAAGTGGTGGAAGGTAATAGTGGATCCACTAGGATAGCACCAAAACAAGGGAGACTTCTTACAAGTTCGGTTGTGTTCTTTTGAAGGCGTTTTAATTCGACCTGCAACTCCTAAGAGCCCTCACTCAGCACCAAACCCTCGGCAATGCAGTGACCTGAGGACGTGGTGGCAGATCGGAAGGCGTCTCCGACAAAAGGGAAGAGGTTGACACCAAATTATGCAGTTTCTTTATGTTTCTTTCCGAGGATTTAGGGATGCGTTGGGATGTTTAGGGCGTAGGGTTGTCGGCTTTTTGAACCATCGGACTGAAGTTGGGGTTCGCAAAGCATTGTTGGGAGGGAAGACTTTCGTGACATTCGTGGATTTTTTGTTTTTGTCCATGGGTTTGGAGGGTATCTTGACCCATTGCCAGCTAACCTGGTGGGATTCGTGGCATGTTCCACCCAAAAAGGTGCGCATAGCACTATTTTCTCTCTCCCGGGCGGTATATTTAACTCCTGTGCGTTCTCAAACTTGGTCGCACCAAAAGAAATCCAGGCGTAAGTACAGCGCCCTTGGCGCAAGAGTTCAGAGTTTGGTCCATGTACGGCAGGGTGAGGCCTTTTTGTGTCGCCCACAAAACGGTCTCCTGTGCATCCTTGCGCAAACCACGAAGGTTTCTCAAACGAAGTGTGCACACCCGTGGAGCAAGAATTCTGGTTTTGCCATGTAGTTTGGTGCGGCGATCCTGCAATAAACATGGAAACCTGTAAGTTATAGTACTGTTGATCAGTTGTATCACTCACAGCTGCTTCGTCCCTCTGCCTGGCAGATTCGACTGCTCTAGCCAAGGTGCGCAAGCATCGGGGCCCTGGCAGAACTTGCCTGGAAAAAAACGCATAATCAACGACTGGGATGGGCCAATGCAAATCCACTCGAGCGTAAACCTATCAAGAATTTCTTTCTAGTGGACTCTTCTTTTGCAGTTCTTTTGCTCGTCCTTTCGAGGCTTGCGCTTTGGCTTTCGCACGCTGCATTCTGTGCAAAACCACTTTCGCAAGTGTACAGGGCTGTTGTACATGAATCATGGGATGTTTTACTTACATGACTTACATGCACTTCAGTCCAAGTATGAATGCTGGTATCGACAAGGACGCTTCCACACGCTTTCGCTGAACAGTTCGCAAAATCTATCTTTCGCGACCGTGTGGTTACCTTTTGAGAGGCATCTTACATGAACATCGCTTCAACTTGTTACGGTTCTGGTCTCCTTCTCCGTTTGGCACAATGATGCCCATGACTATGTACTGTAATTCTTCATTGTCGCCCGGAGCACTCGAAGGCATTCATTTCAGGAACTTTGAGCAACGCGCATGCACCCAAGAATAGAGTATGAATACTAGGATGAATCTTGCAAGCTCTATAGATCTAATGGGTGCTGCGGCAGGAAACGAGGAAAAAAGCATCCTCCACAACAAATGCTGAGGTCAATGACATTGCTTCTCCTCTTGTTCCAGCAGGAATTGCCCCTGACTGAAATAATGAGTGCCAGGTACTGAGTTTGCTGGAGTTGAATGACACGCCGCAAACCAAATTATATGAGGACTCTCTTGTGAATTGGTCTCTCACCAGAACTCATGTTTGGGCGACTGATTTGCACACATGCACAATTGCACAATACAGTACTCTGGTTTCATCCAAGCGCGCGAAGCTCTGCCAATCTGGACATGGATTTTCGACGCCAAGCCACTTGCAATGAATCCACCAGGGGTTCATTACACCCGTGCAATAGGCAAATCTTTTGATCATATGAGGTACTGTCAGCGCGTGTCGCCTGATCCAAACATACCTCGTTAACTTTCGGCTTGAAGAAGGAAGGTGAGTGCCGTTTTTAGGTGCTCCGCTGCTTGGATTGCTTCAGGTCCTGTCCAGAACTCCCACTTCAACATCGGCAACAAATGCATACATATACGAGATGATATGATATCATTTGTTCTTTGCTTCAGAATTCTCCATATCTAAAATTGTTTTGGCACAGCTCGTTATTTGGTACTGCGGTGGAACATTTCTTTGGGTCGTTGGACATGTCGTTCGCAACCAGCTTCCCCGCACCGCCGTCGAATGGCCGTGCTTTGACACGTTTGCACATCGCTTCTATCGACGCGATGCGCGGTCTCTCACGTTCTCAGGTGGCTGGAGGGCGAGACAAATGCAGGTTCCCGCTTGGGGATCTCTTGCCCATGGCCGAATCAGAGTGGTCTCCAATTCAATGGGTTCCAATACATCGAGGGAATGGAGTTTCTACACCTATTTTGCGGTCACTATACGGATGCACTAGTGGGGCATAACTTTCAGTGCAAACAGACCGCCGCGAGCAAGCGAACTCTCGATATCAAATGCCTGCTGAGAACACCCACCAGGATGAAGCAAGTGACCACTACTTTATTTATGTTTCCTCTGATCTATATATGTCTTGCTGTGGTACGCAACATGTGCAGTACCCATCACTTTATGCACTTGGATTCCAGCTTTTCCATTGTGCGTTGCAGCGCTACTCGCCAGGTATGTGCACCCTCAATGGGTTGTGCTTTGCATTGTGAACGGGCATTTTTTGCTAGATGGGGTTCTCAAATGATCTCAACAGGTTCAACCATATAATATAGAAAACGAGAACAACATTTGTCCCAGCCAGCAAACCATGCGATTGTTTTTAGGTGTTCCTGGATGTCCTTTTGCCCAAGTAAGAACTCCACAAACCCAGCATGTGCAGCCGAAGTTGTGGGGCAATGGACACGTTTCCCATCGTAGACTTGTGCAGATTGGTTCGTCGGGTTGGCACCCGGGTGGAAAAACAATTGGGTGGGCTGCTGAAACCAGAAAATAGGCAACAACCAAATGATTGGTTTCAATTGCACCCGACCACTTGGGTTGATGATGTTCGAATGACATGTCGGCTCCTTTTGGCATGAGGTATTCCATGGTGTCAGATTCGTGTCCTATCTCCTTCAGAAGCCGGGCGATAAAACGTTCATCCTGCAGTAGTCAGCGTCGAACACCCCCCATGGCGGCCTTGATATGCACCAGTGATGCGACCCAGCATATCGCAAACTTTCTGGCGCCTCCCGCAAAAAATGGCTGAAAGGCATCTCAATTTTGCAAAAAGTGTGTCCTTAGTGTAAAAATGTAGGTTAAAATGACACAGTTTTTGACACATTTTGGTAATTTTGTGTATGACTCTTTTGAACTACACACAGTGTCCTCTTCTTCGAGATTTATATTTGGTGCAAAAGGTTCTTAAAAACACAACAGCCTTAGTCAAGTTGACTAGCAAAATTATCAAAATAGATCAAAATTGAAAGCACCGCTCGGGACAAGAATGCTTTGGTACAAGTTGACCATTGAACCATCTTCCAGAATTTGGTCAGCTTGACCATGCATTTTTCCAATGGTGTCTGGCATTCATTTGGATTTTTTCTGAACCCAAAGATATTGGGATGAAAGATCTCCACATTTCGGGGGGTTCCAAAAGCCCACCTGGTAGCTCATCGTTCGACCGACCTCCGACCGAGCCGAACGCAGAAGGACGCCTGGGTGCCAGTGCACCGGACGGGAGTGGAGCGCCTGGGGCGTCAGGGACTTCCGCCTCCTGGGAGTTCACGACAAAAAACGGTTCGGAACAGGATGTTGAAAGGAGACACGTTCACGCACATGTTTATATTATACACGAAATATTGTATGTACTTGTATATATATAATAATAATAACAATAATAATAATAATATATATATATGTGTGTGTTTGTGAAACAGTCTATTTATATATCTATTTATTTATATCATATGCACATATATTACATATATGTATATATAACTTTATAACTTACTATATACATATATGATAGTAAATCGCGACTGTTCAACATAGAATGGGAACATCAACCGCAAGTTTCCTTTGCAAACGGGCCGGCGAGCCGGTGTAACACCCAAGGGCTCGTGCCATTGGCATCCCGAGCTCGTGCACTATGCGTATGGATGGGTTGAACAAATGAAGTGGATGGATGCCCCACTCTTTGTGTAAATCATCAACTACACGTCTCAAACCACTAATTTGATAATTTGTAAATGACATAGGCTTGCCCCATGAAGGTCATGAAGCGTCCAGTAGCCAATCATAATTGAAAACACACAGTCATGATTCCATGATTTTCACACCCCAAATGCAATTGGCAACGTGGAAAAAAAACCTCTTGAACCCTTGAACCGTTCTTCCGACTTCAGCACTAAGAATCGAACCGCCGAACTAACCAGCTGAAATCACAAGCCTACTTAAGAGGTGTCGCCAGGATCCCATAAGTAGACCCTTGAAACAGATAACAACATGGATTCTTTTAGGAACACGAATGGTGAAACACAATGACATCATAACCAAGTACAATTGGAGCACTAAGAACACTAAACCAGGTGGGTGACTCCTGCCCATCTCAGCTTTGCTATCAGAAACCGCATGGAGAAAGTCGGTAAATGTTTTAAGAGGTAGGATGCCGTGATGAACACATGACAAGCAATATATTTATAGTTATAAGTTATATATCTTGAGCTGGCGTATATCAAACATTATCAAACAACAAGAACCTGGAGACGCTTGTTCAGCGCCTGTTATCTCCCGTCCCTCCCGTCCTCATCAGGCTCTTTAAAGAAGTGCGGAGGCGTCAAGGAACCATAGGTTTTCTCAGCGCGGTGCATTTTCGGGTACATTGAATTCAAGAATCCTTCGATGGCACTGGCACCCCCAAGATCCTTTTTTGTTAAACATTGGGGGGTCCAATATTAAACCGACCTTGAGTGTCACTTAGTAATTTAGTAGTAGTAGTCATCGAACCTCTGAAAACCACTGTGGTCACCTGGGATGACCTGTCAAGACGTGCCGAATGATTGGGGTCACTCGGTGTTGGGATCGGATGAGCTCTGCTCTGCTGCGTCTGACGCTGAGTCGAAAAAAAGAAGTCGAACTGGACTGCTAATTTTCCACAGGTCTTTGGGGATTGGGTGCATCTAGCAAAGTGGCGCGTGAAATGATTCAGCAACTGACTGTGTGGTCTTCCAAATTCAGCTGGTGCAGCGGTTTACCATCCACAATCAGAGCGCCAACAAAATCAAAGACTGTGAGGTGCCAGGATGAAAAATGACCTTCCTCCTGGTCCTAGCCGAATGTTTTGCGCAAAGAAAAGCAAAGGGAACCGCAACAAACCATATAGATAATAGATATACAAAAAAAGATCAAACATGTCTTCTGTCACTGATGGGTTTCACCCAGTTCCAGTGTTCACGCATCATTGCTTCGACCAGCTGGCATTTGACACCTACACACAGGCGAATAAGATCCTTTGGAACCTGAGAGCTATGCGGCTATGCAGCTCCCTTTCCACTTGTATTTGCGAATCTAAATCAGCAGCCGATTAGGTGATTAGGTGTCCCTCCAAGGTCCTTCTATGGTGGTGCAAGCGGCCCTCTAGGACCCCGACGCCCCCGGCCATGCTGTCGGCTGCACAGCCTCACCAAAGGATAAGCATCCTATAAGATATAGAGATGCACCAAAACAAGAAATGTAAATCCTAAAGAATGTATTGGAAATCGTTTCTATATCGTTTCTATCTATTTGGGGGCCTCTATAGCTGGTACCACCATCTTGAGATTGCAACAACTACTGCTTCAAGGTTGCAAACCGCTTGGTGAACTTGAAGTGTTCGCTGGTGAAAAAGCACCCCAGCCCCTTCAAACACGGGGTAGACGGTCTTGACTCACACACACACACAATTTCATGTCCAGGTCCTTGTTTCCAGCAGCCCCAACAAAAACAAACATCCGGAGGTTGCGACGACGCAGTGACCAGTACCTAGTCCCTAGCTCCAGGATTTCATTGGTCCAAATACCATCTACTTGCGCACAACCCAGTTTGGGTGGCTTTTGGATGACAAATGCATCGTGAGGGGTGTCTATAGACCACCCAAACTCCGTGGTGCGGGTCATTATACATGGCAAATGGATGGTGGGCACACCAATGGCGGCTCAAGAACCTCGCGGTGTGTGTGCCGATCAAATCTCCAGACCTCGGATGCCTCCATCCTGCAGGGTGTCTCCGCCTTTTTGACCTAGATCCGAAGATCCGGCTGTGGATCATACTGGTCAATTGTGACAAAGCTTTCTTTTCCAAAAATGTGACCCACAAGCCCAACTCTTTTACCTCCGGTCCGGACCGGAGGAACTCACCCGTGTGCGATCGGTGGGCGAGTTTGCGTCGTTTGTCTCGCCTGCATAGCAGCCCTCCTGATCTGGCCAGTGCACCTGGCGCACGTTCAGCCGGAAAGACCCAGCACTTTCAGCGGGAGACCTAATAGCAAAAGGAGCTCAATAGCGATGGCCTCCAACCTGATAGGGGAAAATCACCACTGCCGGAAGCATTGGATTCGTCCTTCTTCCTGGTCTTTTTCAAGTTGCTCCTTGAAGTGCAGCAGGGATATGATCTACTGTATCTCGGGTGCTGCAACATTTCCTTCAACAGTAGCTGCAGGAAAGCCTCCAAAACATGCAGGTTATTGCACGTCTGATTGGTGAGGACTGAGTCAGCATGAGTCATTCTGAATCACAGCCGTGTGCGTTGGTGATCCCTGTGGGATATGTTGAAGAAAGAGCCACTGGGGAAAGTACAAACATCTTGTTGCTACTAGCTTCTTGCTACTAGTCGTAATGCCCTTGTTACTAGTAGGTTCTTGCTACTAGTAGCGATGCACCTGTTACTAATAGCGATGCCCTTGCTACTAGTACCTAACAGTGCGCTCCTTGAGCCTTCGATTCGACCAGTTCCATCGATGTCGGACAGCGCAGTGATGTCTGCCAACATCGATGACGACATCGGTCATACTTCCACTCATCTATTGACTCATCCATATGCTCAGCAAGAAGCCAACCTATGAAAACGACTGGATGCTTTCAACTGTGATTTTAAGATACCTTAAGCATCCCGGTTGAAATTTCATGTGACGATGCGGCCCCAATTTTGTAGACACAATCCATCGGGACACAGGGTGGTCTTTACAAAATGGTGGGCAAACAAAGTGGTTTTGTATAGATTGATGGGCTCTTGATTCGTAATAGATGTCTAAATTGATTTTTCATACTACGAATCTGGTGTTTCGAGGACATTTTAAGTTGAAAATATAGCTAATATGCTGGGGATGTTGTACTGGAGACGCTGGAGCCCTACCAGCCAAGAAATGACGATGAGTCCCAGCATTTCATACAAACCAAAAGGTTAAGATCACATCAGTTTGTAATGGATGCAAAGGGGGAAACAGCAAAAGCATAGCTTACATTAATTTTGTAAAGACTGGGTGGAATATGCAAAGAGTTGTCATATTGTTAAGCCAGGGCACTCTCAACAATAGGGACTACCGTTCTATAGAATCTCTGGACAATGCAGGCTGCACAATGCTTCAACCCAAAGAGGGATCCAAGAGATTCGGAGAATAGAATGGATAAGATGAGACTGGGTCATACTAGATAGGAGTAGGTACAAGGATCTTGAAAGATACAAGATAAAACAAGAGCTATCATTTTGTAGAACAATAAGAGCTCCAAAAAATGATCTTTCAGGGACGCCCATCAAACAGAACAAATGGTAAGGGTAAGCGGGTCTGTATTATGAAAAGAGCTGTCATTTTGCAGAGCCAGGGCACTCTCAACAATAGGGACCATCGACTTACAGAATCTCTGGATCACGCAGGCTGCAACATGCTTCAACCCAAAGAGGGATCCAAGAGATTCGGAGAATAGAATGGAGAAGATGAGACTGGGTCATACTAGATAGGAGTAGGTACAAGGATTTCATCTCTGCATAATTTTGATTTGGTGTGCGAATTCAATGGTCGACACACAACAAACCTGTATAAAAAATATATCTTGAATTCCTCAACACCCCGTCGACCCTCCGATCCTTCTCTACAAATTGGTTGGCTGGCTGGTCTTTGAGAGTGCAAAATCAGAAGATGCTTCTGTACAAAATTGCAGTCCATGCATTTAACCACCAGTACGAAATCTCTACAAAATGAGGGCTACATCGTTTTTTTTTTTTCTATAAAATGAGGGCCTCATCGTCACTTTAGGGGTCTAAACAAAAACGTTTTATACGGGCCCCAGGGCCAGTCATTTTATGCAGGAAATGTTGACCCCTATCCTTAAGCCTTAAACCGAATGATTTGGGTTTGGCACAAGGATGCACAAGGGAAGTCTGGCTCAAGCAAGCCCTTTCCATCATTGGCTCTGTTTCGAGCCCACTCATCGTGTGACCCTGAGGCATTCCGAACGAACGCCTCTCCCCCTGAAGAAGGTCAGCCATGCCGGTGGGAAGATTGAAGGATCTATTCTACATCTTATGGATTCATTTTACCCCAAACATGGATCGAATTAGACGAATTCATTGTTTTAAACCACCGGCCAGACTTACATTTCTCAAAGCTCTGGCCTCGGTCTTTACAGTTTCTTTCTTTCTCGATGTTTTTCGATGGTTGCCGCGGCTGGGGACGTTTTGTGGTCCACCCGGCTGACGCTTTGCCGTGCCTGGCCCTCCATCTTGGACTCCTTGGCCCAGGGGGAGAACCGGGGAAGCCAATCAACCGATAGCTCCAAAGGGCAACCCCCCCAACAGAAAAACACCCCCAAAACACCATAGGAACATGATCCTGTGTAAGATGTGAACAAATGTGAACATCCAAAGCCAAAAAGCAAGCAATAGGATGATCCTGAAGAGCGCCTTGGCAGATTGTGGTGCTTGCAGGTGGTTGTGGTTAGGACCAGCGATGGGACCATTTCTTTCCAGCCAAGTTGTGGCTCCCATTGAAAGGTGCCGATTTCCTGGAATCCAAGCTGATGGAGGTCCAGGACTCTTCTATGCTGGGGCGCATTGCATGGACTGCTTTTTGGGATCCCCATCTTCATGGGCGACGCTGACGCTCGGTTTCCACCCCTGAGCCTGTGCAGGTGGAATCTTCCGACGCCAACAGCAAAAAGACAGGCTGCTTTTGCTTCCTTCGAACATCTGACTCCACAGCTGAAATATGTTACGCACCTTGGAATCATCATGGAAGCGAGTGGAAAACCACCTGTTGCTAGAGGATTTCATGGTGGAAAATGGGCCACACCATAGCACTTCCATGATTCCGCAATTTTCCACTGGAACTACATCCGGTCCCCCCACGAACGGCACTGATCAGATCTTCGGCGAGGCACGGGATTTTGCATCATCGCCTGCACTGGCGTCGTTGTCCCGCCTGAAGGCTGGCCCTCGAAGAGCAGCGCCGTGTGCAGGGCCCTCAGAGTGCCTCAACCGCAAGGGAGCGCGAGTGCTCCCTTACGCGTGTGCCAAGAGCCCACGGGGCCCACGGGTCATCTCACAAGAGCTGTGCTCACATTGCATTTCACAATTTTTTGGGGAGCAGCAAAATGGCAAACCTAATGGCCGAACTCAACATTGGCTCGAACAAATGACACAAATTGTTCGACTTCGACCAGGTTCCACCAGGTTCATTCCCAACCACCGATCTGATCGGCACCCACCTGGCATTGTCCGGCCTGGCGGTCCGGTCAACATCCACGGATGAACGTGACCAACCAGTGATTTGCGGACTTTTTAAGTCATGTAGCCCAGTATCCTCTTGTGAAGCTTGTTCTTCCCTCATACATCCACATACTAGGTCCACGGCTCATGGTTTTGTAAGAATCTTTCGACATGCACATGTTGGAAACCTTTTGCCTGACTGGGTTTCTGGTACTTTCTTGAAATCATCTCAGGGGAGTTAAACATGAGCGTTTCCCTACAACGAAAAACACATTTTACATGTTTGTGGCAACCCCTAAATTACGTGGCCTTTCAAGAACTAACTTGATCTGTTCCAACGTAAGTCAAGTAAAACTACCCGGACAAAAATGATCAACACAGCTTCACCCTTTGTCTCTTCCATCTCACTTGGCCTAATTGAAGAGACTGGACAACTGAATACAGAAACTTCAATTGTCAACCACCTTACAACAACCTGTTGGTCTCTTCCACCAAGAGGGTCAAAGACCGTGGGGACTTCAAGCAGCATCAAAGTTAAGGTTTTCTTCCGGCTTGACATGGCATTGCTACACACTGCAGCATCCCAACATCCTGGGCCGTCCTGGGCCGCCTGCGGCTAGGCCAGGCGCCAGGCTAGGCGCAGTCCTGGCAACTTTGGCCACGACTAGCCCATGCACTTTGCCCAGCAAGGCGGTTACGCAGGCGGCGCAGTCTGCCGCGTCTTGAGCCTTGAGCCTGGTGCCGCATGCGCCATGCATATGGTCAACACCTCAACGGCGTAAAGGAAACGTATACATACATTGATTTATATATATATATATTTATAGAGGGAGAGTGTCGTCCCTAAAGCCCTTACAGTAAAAGGCAATGATCCGGAATCGAAGTCCACCAGGTATTGGCAGTGAATGCTCAAGCAGCCCAAAAAGCATATCATGTTCATTCATGTTTGAATCTCCATACTTTGTGACCGGTCACGAACTGCATCATACAATGTTGATCCTCGCTGGAACAAATGAACAACAAAAGGGTTGGACACAAAGCTTCGTAGTCTCTTACTGAAACATGCTGTGCAACTCAGTGCTCCGCCACCCGCACTTTCACGCAGCTCAGGCACTTGTTCGCTGCAAAGAAAATAGGTCAGACTAGGATCGCGGATCGCGATCTTTGTACGCGCAAGGCAAACATACTCAAACCATCTCAAACCTTCTTGTCCATGGCAGTTGGCTTTTCTGCATCCATGAGCGGTTTCTTCTCTGGGTCTTGCGCCTTCAGAAGCCCTGACAGCGATTTCCACGACAGGGCCGCAAAAATGATCACCAAGCCCACAATCTGAAGCCCGGTCACTGGGTTGTGATACTTCACATAGGACACAAGGATGGACACCACTTGGCGCACATTCATGGTGGCCGCGAAAACCAAGGCTCCGAACTCTTTCACTTGGGAATAGATGCACCACTGGCTGGCGACAGCGGAGCCACTCAACAAGGTGCTGTCCAGTAAAAACTTGGGATGTGCCTGGGCCGTGGCTTGTGAGATCACAATTCTGATTGTGTTGACTGACTACAATGGTTACACTGTTGCAAATACACATATATATATATATACATGTGAAAAAACCGTGCCCATTGCACAAATGTATCTGATATATCTGCGACAGGCACCTTAGGTTCAGGATGGTTCAGGCGAACAAAGGTGGAAGCGGGCGTTTGGGTGGGGGAGGAGCCCTTAAGTTTGTGAGGGGTTTGACACCCCCTGTTTAACTGTTTTCACACACACACACATATATATATATATATATTTGTATATACACATAGCGCTCCCTCCAGAACTTTTCCTGTGCTTTGAATGATGTAAAAAGCTGATCTAACGAAATTTCAGCACCGCCGAGGCTCCAAACCGAAGCCAATGGCCGGCATCAAATCACCTGTGACCAAAAGGGTCATGGTAGAGACGGTGGCTGACAAGCTGTTGATGTAGACCATCTGGTTGTACTTCGTGGTCTGGTGTTCCTTGAAGAGCTTCTCCTGGAAAGTAGATGTTAATCCATCCAGTGCTAAAAACCCACCCAAGAGCACAAAGCCCCACCTCGGCTCTCTTGAAAGGTTTGCTGTGGAACCTATTTAGGCAAAGAAACAAAGATACTGAAAACATCAAACGATGAGAGACAGCTTGGAGGTCCAAGCTACATGCTGTTCCCAGAGTCCACTTTGGAATTCGTGGGTCCGGTCATCAAGAATTCTGTGCACCCGAGTGTGACCGCAAGAGCCACGCCCCAGTCACGTAAGCCATAAGATTTTCCTGAGATGATCATGCCCCAAATCATCACTGGCATCATCTTGAAGCTTTTGCCCAGCATCTGCACTGCAAACGACACATATTTCAAGGCCTCATATTGGCAGGTGCTTGCATAAACATTGGACAAAGACACGATCAAGTACTTCCAGAGTGGTGCCTGGTTTGTCAACTTCTCGCCTTTCGCTACTGCCATTGCCAAGCCAAATATCACAGCCGCCAAGCGATTGCATAGCACCAAGAAGACTGAATACTTGAAGAGGACACCGTCGTAGGGCACTGTCATGATTCCTTCTTGAAAGATTCCATAAAGAACCAAAAAGAAAATGATCCCAACACCATAGATGCCACACCAAGCGGGATGAGTCTGAGTCTGTGCGTTCTCCATAACGCACCGCCGGCAATCGACGTTGCCGAGGAGTCGGTTAGTTAACGGGAGTGACGAGGAACGTGATTCGACGAAAGCGCTTGAGCAACGATCCGGAATCCGAGCGGGAGCCTCCCATTGTGTGCTTCCCAAGTCCAGTGCAACTCCAACGAAGTTTTCAATGACTCTAGACTCTATTCCCAAAGCCATGCTCTAAAGGCGACCAGTTTCGAGAAAGACCAGTTCAGTTTCGAGCAAACACATTAAAAGGGCTATTTTGCATCAACCATCTAACACGAGCCCCGCTGGAGACAAACACAGTATTCAGTTTGGTATTTCCCCCTCTGCAGCGGGGCTCGTGATGCGTCACAGCTGTTTTCATGTTTTAGCTTCAAGCTGTTAGTTCCTTCTTTCTCCTCCAACAATCATGTGAGTCTACCTCATCATTATGTGTTGGGCTTCCCGGACATGACTAGGTGAGCTAGTTCTTCTCTTGAGTGCGTTGTTACCCTCTGAGTGCGCTCTTGTAAGCGAGTAAGTTGCCTAGGTTCCTTCCTCTGGCCATCCCCAATTTTTTGGTACAACATTATTGTTTGTCTGTCCAAAGGGATGTCGAACTTAGAATCTCCATCTGAAAAAACAAACCGTGCATACGGTATCAGAACCCGAGAACCCTGTTGAATTGTCGAAGCAAACCAGGCCTTCAGCAACAAGAAACACCCAAGCACTGTGAATACATGTAATCAAAACTAACTAGGTACGTTTCTCAGGTGGTGCAGTGGTGCAGGATTTTCAATAAGTAGCCACCCTGCAAAGCGCATGCAAAGTTTGGCCGCACCTTTCAGTTTTTGGTGCTACACTTCAAGCAAAGTGTCAGGGACGTCTGGTCGACAACTGCCTTAGTGCAGCGGACAAAGCTGTTTGGCAGGTGGAAAGTGGATGCACTTGCCGCTGTGGAAGAAAGTAATAACATGTCTTGATGGTTGAGGGCTCCACCAACTCCCTGGAAGTGACATGGAAGTAGAACATGGCCCCTTGGACGGCAATATTCCTCTACAACCAGTGCATTTTCCACTTCCATTTTGATCCCAGGGAGGGGACCATGGCCCCATTCTCTGCAAAGGATCGGTGTGCAACGGCGCTGGGGCGAAGATCCGACGGCGCGATTGGGCGTGGTCAGCCGTCGTTGGAGGATTTGAAGAAGGGATGGTGTGAAGATGAACAACTTCTGCTCTTTCATGATTGGCTGGAGGGGAGTGCTTGACAACTTGTGTTTCTATCCAACTTCCTGACGCCAGGGGTGACACAGCTAGCCGCCACCCCTGATTATTGATGTACAGTGAAAAAGGTTGAGAACCCTGGTGTAGTGCAGCAGCATGCTCAAAACATCAGCTTCCTTGTCTGACTTGTGTCTTTTCTTCGTCTCATCAGGAATCCGGGAATGGATGCAAATCTCGAAAGGGGACCATTGCAGTATATCTAAGTCATTCCATCCACTCCCCGCGAGGGACGTGGCTCTTCCTCCCCCCAAGGGCCAGGCTGGGGTTCCGCAAGGCACCCAGGAAGCAGTCGAGGAAGTCCTTAGTACCTCAGCACACCCGAAGCTGCCCCCCTGGGTATTGATGACTCCTGAAATGCCTGCATGTGCCTGCCAAGAGGCTGAACAAGTTCTTTTCCTAGTCTTCACATCACCTTTCAGGAGTATGAATCAGTATGAAGCACTAAGCACTACTGTACTCAACTGTCTAGGTTTCGCGAACCTTAAAGGAAAAAGGAGATATGATATACCTAGATATATGTAGAGGGGGCCTGTCGGAACTTCAGCCCAAGCTGATTAAGCCCAAACATCTGTCCAGTTCTTGTAGCAAGTTGTTTTATTTAGGTCGGACTCAAGAATACACAATGCAATAACAAGGAACAACATATTAATTACCTATTAGATATATTATATAGTATATATATATTATATATTATCTAACTAAATACTTATAACATTTTTGAGTGATTGTGTGATGTAAAGGCCACAAAAGCAGCGTCGCTGGTCTCAAATTAGGATCCGTTTGTCTGGAATAATCTTGCGGAAGTTTGGACAGCAGTCCGCGAGCTCCTCCCAAAGTCTTACGATGCCAAGTGCATCGTCACCTTACCAGCAGTTCTCTGGAGGAAACCAGCCCTCAAGCGCTATCCATCTCTGGGATTTTCCAGCCAAAGCATGTATTACTAGGAGCAAGGACGCTACTAGGGGCTCCTGGCCGTACTACTAGGAGCGATCGGACGCTACGAACGGGGCTCCTAGTTAACCTGACTCCCTGGAGGTGCGAAGCCTGCGGCCGCTTTGTGTGCAGTCTCGTCGTCTCGTCGTCCAGGTCTCCAACAGTTGGACGTACAGTAGATCTGCGAAGGAGCAGGTCCGACCTGGAGGGGGTCCGGTCGCTATCAAAGACCGGGGGGGTTGGGACCTCCCATCCCAGTTGGGTGCCCAATCTATGTCTCTGTCAAGCTGAGGCGAGGTAGCTGCTCATCTTGCCCAGCATAGTTAGTATATAGCTCATGTTCAATAAAAGTATATAAGAGTAACATGCCACTTGAATCGCAGTGTAACGCAGTTGTAAAATGCTTGCAGGCGATAGACTGTACAGAAGCGACCCCCTCACCGTTTTCATTGACGGCAACAATCTACAAGTAGCAATCAGCAATCAGTTCTGTAAACACCTGCAAATGGGGGGCCTCAAACAAGCGATGAGACCCTCCGCGCAAGCAGCAGGTGTGGCACACTGTTGGGAGCACTCATGGGAAGCCATCAATTTTGCTAAGCATGACAAACACAACAAGCAAAACGAGAAAACATGTCCCTTTTCTACCGCACTGCGCACTGCGCCGCAGGCCATGGATCGAGCCATGGGGTTGGCTCCTTTTCTCATCTTTCTCCCCCTTTGCGCCGGACTCCGGAGGACACTCCGCAGGACTCCGCGCTCGTTTCGCAGCACAGCTCAACCATCCGCGGCAGGAAGATCAGGGGAAGATCTGCCTAGCTGTGGCAGTGGCCGCTTCAAGTGCCGCCGCTTCGCTGCCGCGATTTCGACACCGGGACCGCCCAAACGGCGAGGTCCCGGCCGTTGGCAATGGCTGGTGCTGGCAAACCAGTGGTGAACACATTGCAGAATATCGATGTATGTGGCTCCAAGTCTTCTACATGATTGCATGGCCTCGGCTGACCGTGTGGCCGTTGTTTCAATATGTTTCAATCTCCTATTCTCATTCTATTCCGTTCTCATGGAATTCGGGCGGTTCAAAACATGGGGTCCACCAAAGGTGTGCATTGATGTCAAAACAGGTGAAACACCTTCTGGCCATGGGTCAAAAGTCGGCCGGCTGTTCCCAGTGATCAACAAAACTGTTTTAACTGTGAGGGACGTCGACTCCCCTTTGATCCAAATCATCTCATTCAAATCATCATCGCCATCTCCTCATGGCTTCTCCGGCAAATGCACTTCTGGGAGCCTTCGGGCGAAGCCAAAAACACATGGACGAAAATACCTTCCGGTTCACGAAACTGCTGTACCGGGCAAGACGTCCTCTATCTAACAAACACATGTCACCCACCTCCATGCCACGTGATCATCCACGTGTTGTAAAATGTTGTAGACCATCGCACAAATGCAAGCACTGCCCTGGGGACTGCATCTAACTTGAACTAGAACTCCTCATTGACCGGCGAGGTAGGTCTGCTCTTCACCAAGAACTTGATGCAGCACCCAAACATCATCTTCTTATATCCTATTTGTCCTGGTCTTTGGCGGGGTCTTTGGCTCCCAACCCTCAACGGCATGTGGCCGCCACACATGTCGCACTCGTCCACGGACAACCCTCGTCGCGGTCAAACCGTGGCACCTGTCAGGTGAAAGGTGCCAAAGCAGAAGTCAGGAGAGCAAAGATGCGCATCTCTCAACATCCTCCTGAGCCCAACGCGTCTGTTCAGCGAAAAGGTGACCAACCCACGGACGTTGCTAGGCGGTTCTTATATGTAGTTCTCTGCAAACTGGAGGTTGCCAAACCCACGTTGCAATGTTATTAAAACGTGTTTTTCGTTCGGTGCCAGCCTTCGGTACGGCCGCAGGAGTTTCCCACCGAGGAGCAATGGGCGGTCTTGCGCTTTGATTTGCGACCACCAAGTCTCCACCTTTGCGCGTGGCAGGGGCACATTCTCTGCCAGCCTCGGGGAATGTAGTCGTCGCTGGGATCGAACGTGCGATCGTCGCTGGCAACGGTTTATCGTGCGAGCAGCCTATATGTTCAGGGTTCTTTCCTTTCTGAAGCACCAATCAAAAGAGGTGTGGACCATCGACATATATCTGGGTATTGTTCTTGGGCCATCTTGATTCCGGTTCAGAGGTGCACCTGCCATTGGAAGACTAGCTCACGTACCTGCCATCGGATTAGCTACTCAAACTCAAACGACCGCAGTTGGTCATGAACGCATGGTCCCCCTACGATGGACAAACCTGGCTCACTTCTAAATTCTATTATTATATAAATTATCACGGGTGGAAAGATGGAGCTTGGTTCTCAAGAGTTTGAGCAAAGCAAGGTGGCTTGAAGCAAAAGTAACACAACAGGAGCAATAGGATAGAACTGGATAGAACACCGACCTGCCCAAGTCACTGCTTCCTCTCCTCTTCCACTTCCTTCCAGACTTGATCCCAAAGAGCAGCCGGAGCCTTTGTCTTGAGAAGTGACCCGCGCAGGGTCCGCGAAAGGCCCGCAGGGAGTGCACGATGATGATCGCATCCCATTCTGGCTTAAAGTGAACACTAATGTCGAGGAAGGACATCCTACAAAGGGCACCTGGCATACAAATCTGTTCAACAGCACATTGGTTTGCACTTTTCAGGTTGTTTTTAGGTTAATGGTGGGGCATGCTGAGTCCAACCAACAACTCCCCGTGCCATTTTGACCAAATGCCATATTGGGGATTGCTTGCTCAGGCTTTGGACAAATCATGAGGTGAATGTTGAGTTGTCGACAGCCGAATGACTTGCTTCAGCTTCCGACTCTCCGAGTTTGGGGATACAAACTTGGCCTCCATCTATATAACCAGAAAAAACAATGGCAGTAATGCTGGGGGGTCAGCCAGCTGTTCTCTTTTGGAAGCGCCTTGCACCTCCCTCTCTCCCAAATTTTGGTCCAGCAACGCCACTGCTGTTCGCGGTGGTGAAGGGCCAAGCACTTGGGTCGAGCAAGCGTACGCCATCCCCTTTCCAGAAGTCAAAAGGCTCCCAAGGGAGCCACTCCAACTTCCTGAGCTCTGAGCGACGATGGAGCAAGGCGGAGCTTGGTCAATCCATTTCTTGCTGAGTCTGCTTGAGTTTGCATTCGTGAAGCCGTGCCGTACCAATTAGTTGTGACACTGTCTTTTGTCTTTCTGACCAACCACCAGCCCGAACATCCACTCCTCCCCAAGCGCATCCCAAGTGTCTGTCCCTCCTCCTGTGGCCATGCGCGGCCATCAGCCACCGCCCAAGCGAGCGGAGTCCCATGCTCTGCGCAGAAGCGCCTGAGCCGCGCGCCCAAGGCGCTGCCGTAGAGGTCAGGGAAGCTCCCAACCAAGACCTCCCAGCGAGTCCACGTCCGAGGTCAAACGACCGAGCCTTGGGGTTGGAACAAACGCACGTGGGTGCCCTCAAAAGGGCATAAGCACTTGGATTCCGAAAGTGCGACTTAGGAGATGATCCGAAGTCTAAAATCAAGGGCTGGTTCGTTGAAACAACAAAAGGCTGCCAAAGGAAACAACCAAACATGCCCTCAACGAAACATTTGAACTGAAAGCACAGCCCGCTTAAAATCTATCTGCGGGGCACCTGAGAAAGGACACACAAAACTTACCATCCACTAGATGCAAATTCTTGGGTACAAAGGCGCACATCTTGAGTTGAAGAGAGCAACGATGACTCCGGGGCGGCCGCTTGGAGGAGGATAATTCGCGGGTTTTCCGGATAGAATGGTTATGGCCCTGACAGTGGCGAACGGGATTGGAGAATGCTCTGTGAACTGTCAAAGCAGTTCAGGGCTTTGCATTGAAGTTGTGTCTAGTAGCTGTATAACTAAATATGTAGCACCCAAAGTTGGATCTGGCAGCTCCGGGCTGAGAGCTGGCGAGTTCGTAGTGTAAAAGTAATATGGGGTTTGCCGCTTTCAAAGGAGAAATGCGTTCAATTCTTCCCCTGTGCTTGCCGTTTTGCTTCATTCCGGTGTTTTGGTGCTTCCATTGATTGATGTTAACAAGGTGCCTGCGTATGTTCTTTTCTTGATGCAGGTGCTTGAAGTGGCTAGTTGATGCCAGTTGTGTGATTTGTTTTGAATCTGTGAAACTCAGGTCCCATGCCCCGTTCTCATTGAAGAGGGGTCCCGCGAACTTAACGGGCCTTTTTCGGCTCCCACTCATCCGCCTCAGATTCCTTAAGTTCCCAAAAGGGCTCAGTTCAAACTTCCACCGAAACATTGTGCCAGGGCAGCTTGTTTTTCTTTGGTTTAAGGTGTGTCTGAACAATCACATCCTGAAGGTGATGGAAAGGGCGTGAATTCACCTAAACTTTAGCAGCCAATTGGCCGTTTTCCTTTGTAGATTTGTGACTATGAATTCACCAGACAAGTCCAAAATCAAGAGAATAAGTAACAGTAACAAGTACAAAAAACAACAAACAAATCTAGTAGGACAAAACAAGAGAGACGCCAACAACAACACCAACAACAACAACAACGACGACGACGACGACAACAAAAACAACAACAAGGTGTTCTTGTTTTGTTGTTGCTGGTAAGGTACAAACAAACACATCCGCCCAACATAATCGTCACATGTTGTAACTTTGGAACTTCAAGGGGGCACGGTTAGGGATACGGTTGAAGGTTTGAGCAAATGTTAGTTTCGTAGGTAGGTGGACTTGTTGGACTTGTTTCACTGAAGTCTGAGCTGGTTCATTTTTAGTGTTTTCGAGGTGTTGTTCTGGGGGAGTCCAACAAACAACAGCGGGGCTGCAGTCTTTGTTTCTAGGAGGGGTAGAGAACACCTTTTGAGGGGGGGTCCAAAAAACAACAACGGGGCTGCAGTTTTTGTCTGGTAGAGGTTCTAACTACAAAGTTTTACAGAGGCTTAGCTGACTGGCTACTACTACTACTACTACCACTACCACTACCACTACTACTACTATTACTACTACTACTTCTACTACTACTACCACTACTACTGCTACTGCTACTGCTACGACTACGAGGACTACGACTACGAGGACTACGACTACGACTACTACGACCACTACAACTACGACCACTACGACTACGACTATGACTACGACGACTACTACTACGACGACGACTACTGCTACAACAACGACTACTACTAGTACTAGTAGCACTAGTACAAGAACTACCACTACTGGTAAAAGTACTTGTTGGCTGGTTGTTTTCCGGGAGGAGAAAAAAGACGGGGCTGCAGATTTTGTTTCCACCCCCTTGTAGAGACAAAGGAACAAGATATGTTGTAACAGGGCTGCAATTTTTGTTTGTACCTACCAGGGGGTGGAAACAACAACTGCAGCCGTGTCGTTGTTTTTTGACCCCCCCGAAAACAACCAGCCAAGTGTTACTTTTTCACCAGTAGTGGTAGTGTTTGTACTAGTGCTACTACTAGTGGTACTAGTGGTAGTAGTAGTCGCAGTAGGAGTAGTAGTCGTGGTCGTGGTCGTGGTCGTGGTCGTGGTCGTGGTCGTGGGCGGCGGCGGCGGCGGCGGAGGAGGAGGAGGAGGAGGAGTAGTAGTCGTAGCAACAGTAGTAGTAGTGGTGGTAGTAGTATAGCAACCGGTCAGCTAAACCTCTGTAAAGCTTCTACTTAGAACCTCTACCGCATCCTAGAAACAAAAACTGCAGCCCCGTTGTTGTTATTTTGCCGCCCCCTCAAAAGGTGTTGTTGTTTCTACCCTCTCGTAGAAACAAAGATTGCAGCCCCGCTGTTGTTTTTTGGACCCCCTCCAGAACAACACCTCGAAAACACTAAAAATGAACCAGCTCAGACTTCAGTGAAACAAGTCCAACAAGTCCACCTACCTACGAAACTAACATTTGCTCAAACCTTCAACCGTATCCCTAACCGTGCCCCCTTGAAGTTCCAAAGTTACAACATGTGGCAATTATGTTGGGCAGCTGTTTTGTTTCTACCACCAAAAAGAGCAAAGAAACCAGTTTACACTCGAAAAAGGCAAACATCGAGATTGCTGTTTTTTCTTTGATTCTGGATTTGTTTTGTTATCGAGTTTGGATTTATTGTTTTTCCTCACAAGAACTGACAGATACATACTCAACAAAAAATAATCCCGACTCAAAGAAACAACAAACAAAAACACACAATCGTGTTTTTTTTTTTTGCGTGTTTTGTTTGTTTCTTCTTTGAATGTCAGTTTGATTTTTACTGTTTTTTGTCTTTACCTTGAGTCTGGTTCTGAGTCTTCCTTTCTGGTTGAGTCTTCTGCTGAGTCTTGTTATTTTTCAAAAAATAAGAGCTCTCTGGGAAATCGTGATCTCAATTGTAGAGGTGCCAAATGGTGCCAATATATGCAATTACCAATTCTCCGATGTCTATTCCAAAGGCTGGACAGGTGAGTGGAACCTAAAATCACCCACAAGAATCACAAACACTCCATGTATGGCCTGAAGTCCTGGCGGGTCATCTTGCCGACGCAGGAGTTAACGAATGAAAAGGCAGCTGGCTGCTGTGTCCTAGCCTAAACTCAGATCAGCTCATCTGGATCCGTACCCCCCCCAAAAAAGTGCACGTCCCACCTTCACATCGTCAATCCGCATGGGCCCCAGCAAGGCTCCTTCCATATACATGTTTCCTCCAGCCGAGCACCAAGGTCGTCGACCGACCGACCGATTCTTTTTTTCCACACACACAGTGATGACCCACACGCAGGGATCCTTCGGGATTGCTTTTTCGATACAGAAATGATCAAACAAATAAGGCTTTCTCCTTCAAACAACCTGCCTATATACTACAATTTTAAACACAAGCTCTCTCCGATCACCCTCCATGGGGGGCATATAGTTTAAACATAGGTCATCCATAGAACATAGAGTCAGTGCTTTCTTCACTCTGTTCACAAGATTTTGAGAGTGATTCATGGTGATTCAGTCTTTGGGGTTCAAAAAGCTCGGAGAGATGCATGTTCCAACGACGCATCCGAAGGGGCTTCCCACAGCCCATGCGGAGAGGTTGGAAGATTGGGCCATTGGAAACCACCTACAAATCCACCTCAATCTAAGTGTTACATCGCTGTTTGGGGTACCTTATCAATTATGTAAGCTCTCCAGCCATCTGCAACTTCGGATCCGATCCGAAGCACCCCTTTTGGGCCCTGCAGGCACCCCCCTACCGCACACCCGGTGCCTTCGAGGGGTCGCACGTCGGCATCTTCCAGGAGTTGGTAGACCTGTCGCGCCAAGCCGCCACCCACCTGGACCGGACGCGGCTTTGGAAGCCGAGGAAGGTCGTGTAAGGAGCGGAGGTCTGGCTTAGGCTCTTGGCCGAAGGGTGGATCAGCCATTGGAAGTGGCTAGACCTTCGGAGTGGGACAAGTGGACCCTTTCCAAGCTGATGGTTAAGACATGCTAAGACGTGCTATAGTAGTCAATACAGGATCCACCCCGTACAGACAGCAGAGCCTCGGAGGCTGCAGTCTTAAGTTCATTTCCAAACGTCCAGTCTGCGCCCAGTCTGCGCCCTGCCACGCGTGCGGATGCGCCTTTCGGAAGGTCTGGCTATTCGCCAGCAAGGTGTGCATCATGAGATCCGGCACGCCCAGCGGAGATTTGGCGATGGGCTCACAGTTGAGGCCTCAAAAAGGAGCTGAGGTCTGGAGTTAGGTTGGTTGAGATCAAGAGAGAACTGCAGGACACCTGGGGAAATGTCACAAATCTACGGTTTTGGATGGATTTGTTTCACCCAGCAACCAACCTGCAATGCCCAACCGCACAAAAACTCATGTGCTAGAGCTCCCAGAATCTCCAAGCCATGGACAAACGATGACTTTCTCTCAACTGTTCGAGTGATGAGTATCAAGTGACCCGTTGCAGGTCTCACATGTGACTTCAGCAAGGGTGAAGAAGCTTCTTCCCCCAAATAGATAGGATTTGCAAAAATTCGCCTAGCACAGGAAACCCATGCAGTGCTCCTCAAATACCAATGTTTCCCTTAAGTGCTTCAATAATTCCAAAAACGTGTCGGATGGGATCGACTTGGGGCGTGTTACACAGTTGTCACATGTTATATTACCCACTTGTATTCTCTGACTGATGGCTGATGCAAAGGCTGGGACGCCATGGCCCACCCACCGTGTCGGTCTCTCTCAGCCAAGCAACTGGTGGCCTGGCTGCGAAAAGGATCGGACGGGTAGCGAAAAGACCGAGTCAATGCCCTGTTAGGGCGTGCAAAAACAAACACCTGAGCCGACCCATTGTGGGGACTGGTGAACAAGGACACAAGAACGGCTATAGTACTAGCTATAGTATATAATTGGTTGGTGTGACATTTATGGAGGATCTGGGTATCCACCAAGCAGATTTGTTCACATGCTACAAGATGGCAGCCCATGGCTTCAACAGGTTTCAGGAGCGAAGCCATCACCTAGAACAGAGTAACTTTGCTGAGTAGGGTCTTGAAACATGTTGCTTTCAACACAAACTAGGTTTCTGGAAACCAATTTACAAGATACAAGCTGTTACGGGTCTTGCACGAGATTGATATATCGGTTCTGAACATGGTTCTCGCCGAGTTGTCCATAGCAACACTCGGTCCTAGCCTGTTCTACACTCTGGTGTTACGGGCTTTGGTTGCTCCTGGATTTGGGCATATACACTCTTTTTCCAGACCTGCCCCCTGTTAAGCCCCCAATAAGACTCAAGTTTTGAGCAGCTATAAAGGATCGAGCCTGACACTTGGCTGGAGACTTGTAGAGGATTCTGTGATGTGGCTTTACATGTTCGATGCAACATAGGGTCCTGTTCTACTTCAACATACTTCAGCCACTTTTGCTAAGGAACCTTCTCTTTTCAGGCATTCAGGCTCTCCAACCCTCCCACCTCTATGACTTTCAGGAACCAGCTGGGCTTGTGGACCGGCGTCACGGAGTGATTGCAGACCGACTCCCAGCCACCACTGTCCTGGGTCCAAGCGCTCCACCGGAATCGGAATCAACAAAAGCATTCCCGGGTCAACTAGGACACAGGGCTTACACGGCAGTTGCTACACAAACCCGCACACCTGTCATTTAGCTTAAGGTAACTTTAAGTGGTTTTCTATTCTCTGCATTTCGATCACGTTCGTTCTCCGCCTCTTTCGATCCCTTCCGAGCCACACTCCCCACGACCACAGCACGCTTGCGCACCACATCATTGCGCAGCACTGCGGTGATGGCGCCGTAGCCTCGTAGGCCGTGAGGTGCCAAACGCATTCCCTTTCACCAGTACCCCCACCACAGTTTTGCAGTAAGCCATGTGAGAGGGGGTGGTGTGAGACGATCCATCATGATGTGATATGGTTGCCTTGTTTCTGGAACCACTGGTTGCTGGTTGTTTGCTACCCAAGTGCTAGACGAGATCTCTGGTCCACCTACGTTTGGATTACAGCTGCGGCAGGTGAAGCTTGCTCCACCGGAACCATCGGCTCATGACACCATTCTATCTGGGACTGCTATGGACCGCTTCTGCTTTTTAAGCACCCAATCACCCTCCTCCTTCAAGTAGCTTCACCAATCTCGAAGCCGAACGAGGCGCCTCCAGTGATTTCTCATTCGACGAACCCTGGATCCTTCGCCAACACCCGGCGAACCAACCGGTGCCCTTCCAAGGAACGTCGCACCCCCATGGGAAGACGTCGGGTGTTGCCGGCCAAGTACCTGATCA
This sequence comes from Durusdinium trenchii, assembly GCA_963970005.1. Lineage (NCBI taxonomy): Eukaryota > Dinophyceae > Suessiales > Symbiodiniaceae > Durusdinium > Durusdinium trenchii. The sequence continues at coordinate 1,331,406 of CAXAMN010011780.1, forward strand.
GCTTCGGAGACTCGGAGACAATAGGAGGAACTGAACCAAAGGTAGCTAGTAGGTAAGCAGGGGGTGTCTACACTTCAGTGTCAGGATTGATCAAACTATGTCAATTGCTCAGATTTGTTCAGTATGATCGAAGCTGGTGAGTGTCTAGTCTGTACTTCAGTGATCTTCAGTGTCTAGACACGAATTGGGCATAGCTGCCTTCTGTGGGTGCAAGTGAAATCTACTAGATTAACGAAATGCTGCGCCTCAAGCAACAAGTTTTCTGAAATTATATACCCTGGCTGTTCCAAGCAGTAACTGTTTGGAGGGCCCATGTCCTCAAATCATGCATCCTCCCCAAACTAAGAGCCAACAAATAGCCTTCGCCCATCTTCACACCCGTTCACACCAAAAAAGAGTGCTTGGTCCCTAGCAGTGCCTAGCCAGGTCAGCTAGGTAGGTGAAACGGTGAACACCCTCCGCCTGGGCCGCTGCTGGGCTTCCTGCACCGTGGGCGGGGAGAAGCGCGAGGGCGACGCGGCAAAGGGCGGCAGCCGGTAGAGCCCGGTCTCGGCCGCCTCCATGACGCCTCGTCCGGTCGAGAAAAGGCGGCGGAAGGAGCGTGTTCACGCCAAGAAGGGCGCGGGAGTCATGCCGGCGGTTCAGCCGGCCACCCTTTTGAGGGGAAGCGTTTTTGCGATGCGGTTTTGGGCTGCGTCGAGTGTACAAGGCACAGCGAAGTCCTCATAGGGGTTTGAGTTGTGTTTATATATTTAAACGTGGTTTGAATGAGGCCCTCCTGCAGAAACGATAGGGCGGGGCGAAGCTCAAGGAACATGTTAAACGCGACCTGCAACAGTCAAGTGAACATCCCTAAACAAACTGCCGCGAATCAGCCAAAAATGATGGACTTCAGGATAAACAACAGTACAACAGGTGCCTGCCTCTGTCTCAATGTCTTCCGCCACATGAGAAATTGGCCAAGGCAAGGAAAACTGTTTTTTTCCCTTTAACATCTTAAGCCTTGGTGGACCTCGGTCTCGATTTACGCCAGCTCCTGCAGGAGCGCCCAAAAAACCAAGTCTCGCCTGCGACCGACGCGTCTCTCTCTTTTGGGCACCAAAGGAGCCCCATTGCTTCTCCGAAACGTCGGCGACCAAGGAGGAGTTCTCGGCCAAGAGTTCCCACATCGTGGGAAAGCGGCCACCGTACCGGGCCAAAGTGTCGATGCCAAAGGCCTCGGCGGCCGAGGCCATCCGCATCGAGAGGCGAAAGAAAGGATCGGCCGTACTCTTTGGGGATGGCACCGCGCAAAAAACAATCTTTGGGGAAAAGCGGAGGATGGGGGGGTGGATCGCAATCGCTGTCACATGGTATGATGTATATTGATGTATGTTGTTACTTCATGTTACTTCTCCATGGCGCTCGTGTGTACATTCATCCTCGAGACAATCCAAGGGGGGTATGGGCCTGTAGGGCTACTGCTGCTGGTTGACCCACCACGACTCACCAACCCGAGAAGGGGGAAACGAAAGCCAGGAGGACACGCAGGTGATGGAGACGCGTTAACTGGTTAGGAAAGGTTATATAAGAGGCTTCCTTGGAGGTGCTCTGCACTTCACACATGGGACCAGTTTTCTTCGGTAAGCGATGCAAAGGGGCAGTAGCCAGGGCAACTTAAAGGCTAGTCTATCCCCATCGGAAAGCTGCAAGGTCAGCCTCCCCGAGCAAGACCTCACAGGGGGTGAAAGGTACATTTTCTCTGCGCTAGCCGCTAGTGTTTGGGCCGCTGTCCGTTGCCATCGGCCACGAGCCCCAGCCCTGGTAATGGACCCAAAAGTACAGGTTACCGGGGCGATGAACTGCCACAACACCAGAATGCAGGAACATAGCATGATGCAAGAAATGCTGTTCACTTTCGTGGTCCGTCTGCCGCCCCGCTAACTTATATTTTAAGTGGTATTCCGGGGCGGGGCCCAGGTAGGTCGTGGAACGTATGAACCGCTCCAGTTGTCAACATGAAGCTTGCAAATATCTTCCGTGCTGAGTTTTCGGAACGCTGTCCCGATGGCAGTTTGAAGCTTAGAGGTTCCTGAATACATTCGGTCTCCCGTCTCCTGTCCTCTGCCTGGACTTGCGCACCTAGTCAGCTCACCTCCTCTCAATGCCTTCTGCCCTTGCAACACCATCGGGGTCGACCGTGGGACCGGTCGACCCTGCATCCGCATCACCTATAGGGTGATCTGACCCGAAGATAGTCGGACTTACCAGACATGTTAGGACCAGACATATGTGCTACTCTCGGGTAGTCATGATGCTCGTGATGCAGTGCCTCCGTCACTCGCAGCACCAACTTCAGCCTAGCCTATCGGCTGGCTTTCGTACTTTCAATGAACTTGTTTGATGAATGACGATGAGACGATGAAGACAACGAACCCTGTCCAAATCATTTCTCCCACTGCTATCCAAAGAGGTTCGCTCAGTATTGAATGGCAAGCAACAAACATGACTTGATACCACCTGTCTGAATGGACACCCCAGTTCCGCTTGTATTGAGTCAGCCATTTCAAATCATTTCAAATTGGTGACCCCAACTGCACACGCACACATACACATACAAAGAAAACACAACAAACACAACCCTTGCCATCCATGATCATCGCTCCCTCCCACCTCCTCGTCCTTTGGATTCCTTTGGTCCAGGCACCGATTCGCCCGGGTGGGCTTTGAGGCTCTCAGCGTCGAGGCCGAAGTTGGTGACCCACTCGAGCTGGGCCAAGGCGCCCTCGCGGGCGGAGCCGGAGCCGCGTTGCGGAGCCGCGACGGAGCGGCGTCGTGGTCTGGAGTCGTGGTTCGTCATTCGGTGGATTCGCCCATCGATTCGTATTCCTGGCGTTTATAGGACAAATATGGACAAATCATCTTGGAGTGGGTGGGTCCTGAAGCCTCCAAGAAATACTGTAAGTCTGGAACTTGATGGTTAGACCAATTCTGAATGGCCAAAATGGATCGAGGGTGTTCTGTCTCCCAAGTGATAAGGCTTCTCATGCAAACCAAATGTATGACACTGAGACACAAGCCCCCAAAGGACACTCTGTTCCAGGATGTTAACATAACTTAAAATACATCCGTGATCATCCGTGCGTATTAACTCATATCAGCATGTACATGTAACATCCTGGATGGATGGATGGATGGGTGGATGGACATGTGTTTGAACATCCTGCAACTGAGTGTCCTTTTGGGGGGTTCTTTCTGCATGGCCTTCTCCAAACCCAACATGATGCTTGACACACATCACACGATACTACACGCATGTTCGTCCCGTCCTCCACCGGAAGAACCTCGACCCCAACAGGTCGGACCGACCGGACACCGAGCGTCGCGTTGAAGCCGTCGCCTTCAGGGACTGCAGCAAGGCACTGGCGCTCAACATCGCCAGGTGCCGCCCCCCTTGGCCCTGCAGCTGCATTTCCATGCGGAAGCCCAACGTGGCAAACTGCGCCTCGAAAAGGTGACTCGGAGAGATGCTTCACATGGTGTAAAACGTGTAAGGTGTAAGACGTGTATGTGGCACTTGAGTCGTAAAACCAGAAAGTTTGAGCAGTCCTCATTTGACCCACTTGTATATATTTAGCATGCCATTTAAATGGTTTCTCGTTCTTTACAGAAACGTACATTGTCTTTCTATGTTTTTCTACCTTTCTAATTTTTGAGCTGCTCTGCATTTATCTACATTCCGCTGTTTTCTAGCTTCTCATTGTTTGCTCTTGTTTGTTTTTTTCCCGGTGCATGCTTTAAGTTGCGATTTGGACGGGTCTCCAAGAATTCCCAAAAAGCACTAAAGCTGGACCTGAGCGTTGTCAGTTCAAACAGAAAATGGCGACACATGGAAAAGGTCAACCCACATGGAACCCGAAAATGATGGACCAAACCCATGTGGGTCTCTTCCAGCGTACTTTCCAGGGTGTATTGTTGCCTGCCTGGCCTGCAGGAAAGAACATCCCCTCCTTAATTAGTGCGTCCCATCGTACTTTGCAAGTTCTCCAACGCATTCAACGAAACGAGAACTGAACCATCCCCGGACAAAAAATGAAACTCCAGCAACATCGAAGCTTCCCCACACGAACCTCAGTTTAGCATACTTTAGCTATATATAATTCTTTGTCGTCTCTCTGACTCTTTCGCTACCCGGTCGTTCGCTACCCTTGTGGGACATCTACCCTCGGGGTTCCCCCTTCCATGTGCCCCACCAGGTTCACTGCGCAAGAACATCCCACCGGGTCGCGATGGAACAACCACGAACGAAAGAGGTCCGCCTGTTGGTGTAAGGTCCGCCGCTTGAAGGCGTTTTCTTGGATGCTCCCAACTTGACTCAAGACATCTCAAGACTCAAAAACTCTTTCAAGGGACCCAAACCATCCCAACCAGCTCTTTGAACGCATCCCTCTTGTTTTCCGGAAATATCTCTCCTAACCAGCTCAAAGGGAAAATATCCCAACCAGGGTGTTTCCTTTTCTCCGTTGAACGCCCCAGTTACCCTCCCTCTCCCAGCGGCCGCGATCTGCTCCTCAGCCGCATCGGAGGCGTTGCGCGAGGCGTTCCTCGCGCGGTCGATGACCTGGAGGGGAGAAGGCGAGGCCAAGTTAAAGGCGTCATGTTCACTTTAAAGAACGAAAGAAAGCCTTTAAACAATTCCCATCTGATCTTAAACGCCAATACCTGGAGCATCCCCTCATCCGTTCGCTGACCCACCTGCTGCTGGCTTGGCGTGAGCCGCGGCTGCGCGGCGGCCCATGCGCAGCAAAGGACCCAGGGCAAGCGCTGCATGGGATGACTCTTGCCCTGGAGGAACTCGGTGACAACAAAGAAAACCCCGCACCACTATGCAACGAGCGTGACTATAACCCTTTACTGCTTTATGAAGATGAAGGTTCTTAGCAGTTCATAGAAGAGCATGGCTTAAAAGTTGTTACCTTAAAATTAAAGGAGCCGCCTAGAACCGCTGTCCAATATCTACTGGACCTGTACAAGATTGCGCACTCATCGCAAGTCGCTTTTCATGGCGAAACGAAACGATCACCGACGACTCTGGCCATTGGCCCCACGTCCCACCTCAAACCACTCTCCTCCTCACGCCATGCTTGCTGGCGGAAGCTTGCTTCGAGCCAAAATGGATGTCGAATTTGGTGCTGTTGAATGCTTTTGAAGCGCATCGAGGGATCCAAGCCAAATTCCACCATTGTTCGGAGGCCAACACATGAAACATCGGCAAGGAGCCTTTCAAGGCGCAAGTTTGTGGTTTTGGAGATCTCTTCTGGGTCCCCCCGATCTGAGGGTCCCCGGCGCCCACCTCTTCGCAGGGAGCCTCGCATCCTCGGGCGATGACGGTTCGGAACCGTGGATCTCCGAGAGGTGGATGACTGTTGAGCACATGAAGTGGATGACTGTTCACTACACCTGGGGCAGAAGTGGGTAAGTCATAGGTATAGATCACATGATGTCTTTGAGAAACCAGCCTTTGGGAGGAAGCCTGCGGGGTTAAGGGAGACATCTAGTTTCTCTACTCTAGTTTGTGCAACCAGCCTGGTGGTTCAGCTTTGTTGCCTAAAAGTCTGCTGCTGGTTGAATGATCAATGCCAACTTCGAGCCCTTCAAGAGGGTTGACTAAGAGTCTTATCAAGAGTCTAATTGCTTCGATTCACCCTCCCACTGACCGCTCCACACTTGGACCGCTCCCACTGAGGGCGTTACGACTGCAACACGCCAAGGCCGAGTAGAGGTCCTTCACCGTGCGCTGTTGACCTCGATGGGCTCGAGGCCGCTGGGGGTGTCTGGTCTGGCTTATAAGGGACACGAGGTCGTCTGAGGGAAATCCGATGAAATCCGGCTTCCAATCAGATCTAGATACAAAAACTATCAAACACTCTTTCCCTTTGGATATCTTTGGACTTAGTTACCCGCAGGTGGGCGGTCATGATACAGTAATGAAACAGGTGTATCAGTGCGTGTTACGCAAAGGAAGCCGAAACCAAGCACCTGCTCAGATTTGAATCACTTTGCGCCACATTAGGATACATTACGTCACCAGTGAGGTGATCATCCAAAGATTGACCAACACTGGGTCAGCCCTTTAGATGAACCGATGGCAAAACACCACTTGGATACACCGATTGTGAAGTGCAGTACTTATGACACTTGCATGCAGTGGACTGAGTAAGCTAGTTAAACTGCAGGCGCCAAAAGCTATAACATCCCAACGCTTCCGGTAACCACTCTTAGCTGAGACTCCAGCTACATAGCTATGTAATATATAAATAAGACCATGTCAAGAGCTCAAGTTCCTTAAGAATCCTTTGGGACTGCACCAACAATGCCACTGAGAACCGGTGGAGCCCTGCATGTTGACTCATTTTCGTTGCTTCACTTGACCTCGAACTTCGACCTACCCTACGCATCGCTACGCCATACGGTACCGGTGGCCGGCCTTGCAAAGCAGCCTCGATGAGCGGCAAGTTCTTGACCACCTCCTCATAGCCTTGAGCCTCGTGTGCTCCATGGTGCTCCAGTTCCAATCACCATGCATGAGTACAATGCCTCAGGGGTCGTGTAACTACACTGGGTGATGGTTGAGCCCAAGAAACCCCAATCATTGAATCTTTTCACACTTGTTCGCTCCCATCCAAACCCAAAGAAGGGGTGCAAGTCCGCTTTCACCTGTAGATTTCTTGTGGCTCAATGATCCCTCAAGAAGGGATTGCCAGGTTGTTAATCCACGAAGCCTGCCCTACCCCTCCACAGGATGATGTTTTGGTTGAGTCCATTTTTCAGTCCACGCCAAAAACGCATTCATCCCACATCCCTTTCTTGACAACTTAGACAATTCTTGTCAAGTGAAGTCCTTTTCATGGAACTGGCGAAAGGGATTTGGATGGATGGTGCTTCTTGTTGCCCACAAACGTACTCAAATCCTACTAAGTTCATGAGTCAACTTCGGGTGCCACCTGGACCTCCTGGACCCGGCGACAGCATTTGGTGGATCTTCAGACCGACCCAACAAAAAGGGAGGGCAACTCCAAAAGCATCCCAAAAACCCGCTGCCCCGAACCAGGTGGCCGTGCTTGAGTCTCTTTCCCCAAAGCAAAAAAAAAGGCGCTCAAGAGGCACTCCGTCGCGGTTTTTTCTCGTCACGCAGGTGCACCCCCGGACTCACCGGGTGCGGGGCCGACGCGAAGCCAAGTGAGGGCGAGATATTTTACCTTGGATGCGTGTCAGGTGGATCCTCCTTTCCCAGTCAGACGTGGCAGTGTTTGGCCTAAGGGAGCGATGAAGCTGGGAACAGGTGTTTTCAGGGCGAAAGTCGGGAAGAAGGGGGAGAGAGTGAGGAGGGCTGGATCGGGACACCCTGAAGCACCAATCTGTCGAATCGGGACACCCGGCTTTGGACGCACAGAATCGGGTTGCCGCATGGAGTCATTGACTCAAAGGATCCCAGGATTGGCACCATGTCAACATGTGGTGATGAATGTTGAATATGATTGATAGTGGGCACAGTAAATGGCTTTAATCCGATAATAGCATTATAATGGTACCATCATCACTATGCATTATTGGCCATCGGATTCCCATCCAAGTTAATACAATGCATCATACCTGGAACCTAGTGATTCTCAAAGCCTCATGCTTCAATCCCTCTTCCCCCCTCTGCTGTCGCCGTCGCGACCGCGCGTTTCGTGCACGCGCCTGGCCGGGCGTTTTCAGGGGCAAGGCCCGTCGCTGGGCGAGCTCGGTGGGGGTTCCGTCCTCACGGTTTCCACCGGCGACGTGGCGAAACGGGCGATGGCCGGCAATTGAACGTCGGTCGAACCAGCAATTAAAGGGAGAAGAGGAACGAGAAGCTACTAGGGGCTCCTGGCATCGCTACTAGGAGCAAGGATGCTTACTAGGGGCTCCTGGCTGTACTACTAGGAGCAAGTAGCTACTACAGTAACAAGAAGCTGTAGGGAGTCACAAACGGCAAGGACATTCCGAAAAAGAAGCGGAACAGGCGCATCAATAGGATTGCCCAGAAGAATCCTGGTGGCATCCAAACTGCGTCGCACGTCTGTCCTGGTTCACCGTGGGCCAAATCAAGGCACTGCCACGGGTTAGTGAGAGCTGCAGGCCACGGCCTTCCTCTAAGTTGGGGAAGTCCGTCAAGCCATCTGGCGAACGGGCCATCCCTCGTGTGGCTGTGAGAAAAAGGAAGGAGGGGCTGCAGTATATATTAATATATATATATATTCCAGCAAATACTCAAGTCATCCTAGATAGACTCTGGAAGAATTTCCCCACAGTTTTTCTTGAGTATGCCATGGCTGCTCACATCTACAACTCTTGAGAACGAGTTTTGGCCTTTGCTCATTGTATCCCCTGTTCTTGGCAGTGGCATCTGGCCCTCCCCAAGAAAGGAGGCACGCCGCCACAACCCGCTGAACAAAAACCAACAGTCACATGCTAGTTTCTGGTGAACAAGCAAGGACACTGTAACGCCAGAGTTGGGAAGTTTGGCAGAATCTGTTTCTATTGTTAGAATTTGTGAGATACTTAATTCTTGGGAGGCTAATCGCAGTGGTGGTACGGACAAAGTGCTAGTTGTAGGCACGCAGCAATCATCAGCAATTCATGACCAATGTGTTGAAAGCACTCCTGGTGCGGTACAGAACCCCTTTTTGGTGTCCCTGTTCCCACAGCAAGACAACGACCGCCTCCAGGGACAGCGTTTGGCTGATTGAGCTGCAGCATCACAACCGCTAAGCGCTGCCCACTCAACCAAAGGCTGGTATCTTCTGGCGGCCTTTGAAGCGGACGTGAGGATGGCGCCGCAGGCTCCATCAAACAGTTACATACGGAAGTGGGCAGCCCCTTGGAAGACCCTTTCTTTAGAAGCAGAATGTTTTCCATTTTAATATTGTTCTATATTCTCCTTTGCAGGGGTAGGGGTAGGGAAGGTATCAGAACATTGTGCAAGGGGGTCATGCCTTTGAAGAATGTGGATGTCACAGGACTTGCGCAGCTACCCGAACTTAATTTTCCTCAGCAACTTGAGATGTGGGTGTGGTGCGAGAGGGCAAGCTCCAACGCGGTCACAGCAAGCTCCAGAAAGCATGCACAATGCACACTTGCTGCAAGTGTATAAGAAAAGAACCGTCAAAACCTGAGTTCTCAAGCAAGGAATCTGTCCACATCCACAAACGGTCACGGCACACCGTTGCAGTGTCATCTTCAATGGCCAGGCCTGGCATCACTACGCGCAACGCTGGCAGCTTCTCCCTGCCGGTATCCTTGGCAGCTTTCGGTTTGGAAAAGTGAACATACCACCGTGCAGTGTCCCGACCGTCGAGTCTTAAAATCCAGTCCTGGGGGATGAGTCACTTGAGTTTAGTGCAGTGACCTCCTCCTCGGCCCCAGTCCTTCCACAGGTCCCTGGGTCAAACACCAACATGCCCAGGATCAGCTGTCTGCAAATTTCACGAGAGTAAACAGCAACTCGGAGGTGCAACAGGTGCTAGACTTCGGATACATTCAACGGGACATGGCTCCTTGGATGACAAACCACTCACCCAAACCTGGTATATACCTAGTTTCAATTCCTCGGCCAAGGGTGTGACCCATCATTACGTTTACTCCAGGAGCTTCAGAGTCTAATGAAATCCTCCACAGTTCATTGCTCACTCTTCCCACCTCTCTCTTTTTTATACAACATTGCATTACTTTTCTTGTGGCTATTTGTATGGATATTGTGTTTGTACTCACCACACCCCCAGTGAGTGAACTGAAGGAGCCAGCTTCCAGGCTTCTCTCTCTCTCTATATATACAGATCTTTCTCTCTCTCTCTCTCAGCCTTAGTAGGTTCCTGGATGCCAACATATACCAACCAAGCAAAACAACCCCTCCATTTTACCCCCCTTCTGCTCACCTCTTTCGCACACAACATCCACTCCACCCCTGTTCCGCCTCGAAACTATTTCCTTCAACCCAGCTTTTCCAGGTCACCTCAACCGAAGCCAAGTCGCTGATCAACCGCACCGCTTCCACATGTTCCTTCGGTGCCCCGAAGGCCTCCGCCACCCAGCGCCTCATCGCCTCCGCGGCCGGCGCTGTCCGCCGCTCGGGCGCGGACAGCAGCGCCGTCCAGGGGACGCCCGGCAGAGCTTGTCCGGCCTCCGGGTGATCGGCACCACGCCGGGCGGAGGGACGCCACAAGTCCTGGGAGAGGGACGCCATCGGCATCCGGGGAGAAGGCGTTGGAACCGGGCAGCAGATGTTCACATCTGAATACCGAATACATCAGAACATATCCATATAGCCCGTATGGATGACACCGAATGATACCATACATATATTGCTCATATTATTATTCGCATGTATTGAGGATACCATGAAATATCAAGAATCATTTGGATCCAGGAAGGGCTGAATATTGAAATTCTATGAAATTCTATGCAAGGTTTCCACATACAAACCCGACCAACACAAATTGATGAAATTTTGACTGCTGCAGCGCACCGGCTTTCTGGTCACCTGTCCTTCTCCCCACATGGGCCGCACAGTTGCCACCGGTTGCCACACTCTTTATCTTCAGGGTAACTGTGAACCACCACTTCGAATCCTGGAATTTTAGCAAATTCCCCAGCATCCAATCCCTAATAATAATGCATTGGAATTCGTTTCTATTTAGGGCATGCTCAATCTGTGATTGGCACGTGTCCTGCGTGTTTGCCAAGGTTATCAGCGACTCCAACTGCTCTGAGGTCAGGATCGATGAGACCTCTACGATGGGCAATGGCCAGCCCGCGCGCAGTCGGGCGTTTCTCGTCCGACTATCGGAGCTACTCGCCAGCGTGGAGCAGGTGTTCCAAATGTGCTCAGCTAGGTCCTTGGCTGAACGCTGGGGTTTTCCATGTATGGAGAGCTCAGTGCAGCACTAAAATGCAGGTCTGAAGTTCTTAAGTTCAAGCAAGAATGACACATCCCCACCCAAGCAGCTATTTGGTCGGTTGTCTGATCTGTTGAACATGGGCCAGAACCTTGCGGTCCATCAAGAGCTACATGTGTTGAGGTGACAAATGGTCACAGCCATCCTATTATGCACTCTGGGCTCAAGCATCTGATGTTCCATCAGCCACTTGTATATTGGTGCCCGGACCTGTGCAAACGGGTAGGTAGATACTGCATTCCATTTCTACATATATATATATATATGTATATATCTACCAACATCCCCTACAACCTACTCCACGAAATGGACTCTTCCAACCGGTTGGACCCCCATCGCTTGCGGTGGGCGTCAGGCTCCACCTCTTTGGGCGGCTCGCCCCACAGTTGCAGCTTGGCACCGGCCTCCTCGGCCGCCCAGGCCATCAAACGCACTTTGCCTCGCAACGAGAAACGGCGGACGCAGCCATCTCCATGGAGATCCTCATGATAGACCATTTTGAGTGTTTCACTGTTTTACCTGGGGTATGGGTCCATTCCCAAAGAACATTCGACATGATTTACAACAAAATAACAATACCATTACCATGCAATACCATAATAGAAACGGCGTCTTTTGGGGTTCCATGTCCGTGGTCTTTCGAAATCGTCGCCTTGTAGCCGCGAGTCGCTTCATCGGAGTCGCCTCCAGGAAGTTGGGTCAGGTGCACTTGGAGGCCTTCCTCACGCAACTCACGCGCGAACGTGGGTGGAATGCTTGAGACAATGACTGGTTGCTTGTGTTTTGGGTACTTCGTCGGTTTGCGGGATGTTGTGAAAAGTTAGAAGCTTGTGAAATTCCAGCGTCCAGTTCACAAAATCAACATGTCTCCAAAATTTGAAGGAGTCCGGAACAAGCACTTCCACAACTGAAAAAACAACTGCTCCGCCATCTCCCCAGCCAAGCAAACAACGAATAAACAAACACCAAAGGTCAACCTCCCAGCATCAAACGTTCGGCGTCTGTCCTTAAGCATCAGTTGGCACTGCTTCGGGATCCGCTGCGTCGCGCGTGCCAGCGCAAAGCCAAACTCTGCCACCTCATCGTCATCAGCATCCAGGCACAGCTGTGAGCCCCACTGGCCCAGCTCCTACAGCGTTGGGCGGCCGGGGTGATGAGTCCCAGAACCTATATTAGACATGAAATTAGTTGACCATAAAACCCGCAAAAGGTCGCATCGTGCATCAACGGTCAAGGATAATATTGTGGGTCAAGGGTGTCAACACTGTCGGTTTTGAGGGATCTGAGTGTACCTGGAGCATTCCTATCCTTCACTTGAGGCGGTGTGTCACTTATGTTGCCTTCTGAATCATTTTTTGTCTCGTTTGTCTCCAGTTTTAGACTGCTCTACGCCACATCTGGTCTTGCACACCTGATGCCCTCTTTGAGTGCTTCTTCCTGTAGATGGGAAGCACTTTGAGCGTCTTAGGTATGGTGAGTGACCCCGTGATCATTGCGGATATACAGTAAATGGTGGTTGATCGAAATTCCTTCTTGCGGAAAGGCAACCAAAAAGAGTTACTTTCGCGAATCTTTCGCGAACTCCATGTTTAACTTTCGCGGGGGTATATCCTCTAGAAATCTTCCTGGTTTAGTGGTCCTACATAGCAGCCTAAGCCCTTCCATCTGTTTGTTGTGTTTGTATTGGACGAGCGCGCCATCAACTGCTGTCATGCTCATGTCTTGCTAGGTCTTTCGCTGCTTGGCTTTGGCAGGGGCCACAAAACAGGCCTTCACATTTGCCTATGCTTTCGCGGAACTTTCGCGAATCTTTTGCCCACAAATGTCGCATCATTGGCGGGTTTCTAGGCCCAAAGCGAAACAACAAAAGAGTTACTATACAGCCTAGGGATTGTGCACCACAAGTGTGAGCTATATAATGTGCAGTGTAAAGGCTTGTGAATGTGCCACTGGCGGCTGACTGTGCCTATAGCCATGGCCAAGCCAAATCACCAATGTGAGTGAGCTTGAAACCTAAAGACTGCATCGAAAGTTAGGAAGCAAGGCCCCTCCTCCTGAGTGAAGGGGGTATGCAGTATATAGTTGTAACTCTAACAAACATAGAGTATAATATGCAACAGCGCTAAGCCAATTCTTGTTGCCTAAACAAGAAGTTTATGTTTGGATTAATTATTTCTTTGATTGAGAGTATAGAGTATAATATGTATAGCAGGATCTTTTGCAGATCTTTCACGAACAAACACATACTTTCGCGAACTCGAGAAAAACGTTCGCGGACAACTTGACTTGAAGAGGCTCTCAGTGACATTGGCCTTATATCGACCGTTCGATCAACTACCAACTTGAGGCCCCCAATTCTGTCTGTCAGAGACAGGCACATGGCTACAGTAGTCCTTTTGGTGTCTTCTAAAATCTTCTAAACACCGAAATAGTGCCCTTTTAATAAACTTGTGCAGTAACAATCCCTCAACTATGCACGGATCGCCTTGTAGGCCTCATCGTAGCTGTGCCGTGCCGTGGCCATGGCCTCCACGTGCAACAATTGATGGCGGACGAAAACCAGTTACTCTGCTGTTGGTGGATCAAATCCTGGACCATTATGGTATTTAATTTATTCTTTTTTATTCCATCCGTAGTTCTTGAAAAATGATGGGACCACCCCCCAACATGGATCAAAATGGAGACCCTCAAAATGGGATGACTCCAAGACCCTCGAGCTCTTGTGATTTTCCAGTTGAAATCCTCACGGTCTTGCTTTTTCAAGTCCACTCTCTTGGCGGAAAAAAGGTGCTGACACCTGAAATCGACGCTTTGAAGCTGACGTTTCTCTGTCTCCGCGATTCAGTGAGGTCTAGAACCAGTGACAGCGACACTCGAAGTGGGGCCTCCAAGATGATGGTGACCTCTGGAAGGGGCGCCTTCTTGAGCGCTTTCTGCAAAGCCTTGTCACCCACCGTCGAAAAGAGCCAGGCTGTGGTTGAAATGGTGTCGTGTGGTGTCATCAAACACACCCAGTCAAATGAACTCTGTCTCATTCTGCAGGTCTCTGAATGGTCCTTTCTTCGATTGCAGCCAACGGGCATAGACCACCACGGGCCTCGGTGTTGATGCTCCCCGAAAAGCACATTACTGCTGTCGTGCTTGCTTTGGATCGTGCTTCTCCCGCAGTGAACAACTTGACCCGAGGGGCGCCAGTTCGGTCTCCAGGTCAGGGCTGAAAGCATCGAAGAGCATCGCCAAGTCATCTGACACCAGTGGCTCCTTCCAAATGCCTCAGCGCCGACGAAGCACGGTCACGAACTGGGGAGGACGTCAGTGATGAGGGCGTTGTTTGTTGCTTTTGGCCTGTTGGACTTGGTCACCGCTCTTTCCAGCGGCCGCAGCACGAGGGAAACAAATACACCTTCTTCTTTCTTTCTTCCTTTTCTTGATTTTGTCATATCTACCCCTCTGCAGTGACTGAGGTTTGAGACGATGGAGAACTCAAAGGCACTGGGGACTGCGGGTGACATAGACATGATTGTTTGAATCAAACTGATATATGCACCAAAGTCTACCACAGCATCCAGCTACTTCAACAACACCGCCCCAGGGATTTGTTTCAAGCTTCAGCAATAATAGCGCCTTTTCTAACCAACATCTTTTTGAAGCCTGTGAGGTTTTCTAGGCTTCCAGAGTCCACCACCCACTTGAACATCTTGGAAAGACACCGGTGGTCACCCACCTTCACACTTGGTGTTTGGGCATGCTGACATGGTATCGAGACGGAATGGTATCGTGACTTGGGTGAAACAAGTGTTTTGGCCCCGAAAACGCTAGTGCTTGAAATCGTCTTCGCCCAATAGGTGACCAGGCTGGTGAAGAGAATGAAGGCACACCCAAACTCCACGGACTCCACTCCTTCCGGGGTCCTGGCCATCTCCCATGAGCACATCTGGAAGCCATCCTTGGGCTCTTTCGAAAACATCGTCGCCGGAGATCCCAGCACGCCCTGCATTTTGGTGGATGTTCAACAATGCAACAGTCTCAGTGTGATCCTCAAAAACATAGTATTATCATCAAAAAAAAGAAACGGTTTCCAATACATGTTCAGTGGGGATCCACTTTTCTAATCGTTTCTATCTATTTGGGGGTTTCTTTAATGAGTTATGACATGTTATGATGAATTATTTTTGGCGACGGTGGATCGTTCTGCTGTTTGGGGCTAGAAGCAGCAAAGGGGTAGATCCGCGAACATGACATGCACATAAACTCGCAAATTGTGGATTCCACAGCAGGCTTCCCTCCCGAGGAATCCATTTGTCAAGACTAGTCTCTGGCAATCTGTCCACCAAGTTCAGTGATCTCTCCATAAGCACCTGCAACAGCGACCACCCAAGCAAGCAATAGGCTCAAAGTGGCTCAATAGGCCAAAACCACAAATCATGTGAAGCACCGCATTCTGTCTTCGCGAGAGACATCTGGTGGAGACATGGAGCGCGGAAAAGCCTGACTCGTTCTATGCTGTTACAAACCGGCGGTGGTGCCAACGAACGACACTGTTTGCAAAGAAAGAACGACACGTTCGTCTTCCCAAGTGCTCAGCTCATGTCACCTCGATGTTTCTGATTTGGATAGCAGGGTGCAATCATTCAAACAGGTTTCGATCGAGCCAACCGGCAAAATGCCTTCACCACCAGCATTCTCAAGGGGGAGATGAACCCTAACTGCACTGCAATAGAACATGGGAATGGACAGAGTAATAGATGTTAGATGATGTGTTAGTGAGTGTCCCCATGTCACTGCCAAATGAATCCATAGCCCATCACGGTCCATGAAGCCCATCACGGTCCATGAAGTCTATCATAGCCCATCAGTCTTGCCTTCAGTCTTGATGTGTTGCTGCCCCTTTTTCATGCCCAGTGGTGATGACCTTCTGTAAAGTAAACTGGCAGGTTCGTTCTTTGTGTTCTAGTATCCATGGTAACTGACTAACCATCTCATTTGAGGACTGGAAGTTCTTTGTCTTCGGGGGTGTATCATCTAGTGATATGGACATCTATTATGTCTACATGCACATGTGGTCAAACGATTGCTAGTTGGCAACTAGTTACAACTACAGTTGCAACTGCCTCTGGGTTGAACATTCAGAATAGGTCATGTCAAAATATTGAATCTTGAACCCAAACACAGTAGCAAGTTGCCGCATTAAGATTCAACATTGGAAAACTGATTCCCCAGATCTTGAAACTTGAAATCCCACCACTCTTGCAACTAGTTGCAACTGTTTCATGGAACATTTCAGCAAAGGCTCGATATACAAGTTTTGCACGATGAGCAGCATGGGACTGCTAATACTTGGTTTGCAACATTGATGAATATTGATGAATGCTTCAGGGACTCAAGGTAGTAAACATTGATGACGTTGATTATATAATGTAGTTGTCAGTGGTGGGGCTGGGACTTTGGCATATTGGAGGGTGCTATTTAGGTGTGAAATTGACCAATAATTAAAATGTATCTACAGATCAGAGTGTGCCCCGGGCGGGTGGAACAGTTCCAGTTCCAGTTCCACGTCGTCCAACACGGGAGACTGGGGAGGGGGGAGGGAAGTTCCAGTTCCAGTTCCACGTCGTCCAACACGGGAGACTGGGGAGGGGGGAGGGGAGTTCCAGTTCCACTTCCAGTTCCACTTCCAGTTCTGGGTCCGAGTCTGGAAGTGATTGCCAATGTCAGTTTAATGTCGATCTTTTTTTCGCGGGGGGGGAGTTCGAGTTCCAGTTCCACTTCCAGTTCTGGGTCCGAGTTTGGACTTGATTGCCAACGTCAGTTTAGCGTCGATGTTTATTTTTTCCGGGGGGGGTCCAGTTCCAGTTCGAGTTCCAGTTCCAGTGGGGTACACTATGATACAGATCGTAGCTAAAACAAAAAAAACATTTTTGCTGATCGAATCATAAAACTGCTTCTCTTAGACAAAATGTGGTTGGTGATGGATTCGTAGGGCATGGTGAACTCCAATATGGTAAATTGCAATAATCTGAGTTAAAAATAACCCAGCTGTGGACTTCGTATAGTCCCTTTTGATCCCAGGCTTCTGGCAGCAATATCAAAGCCGTCATGCAGCCTGTCTAACTTGCAATCTCTTTTTACAGGGGCTCAGGTCACTATATACATGTCAAGTTTATTATAAAGTTTCCTAGTTATGCGACGTTGTCTAAATCATGCCCCTTGGTGCTTTGCACTTGTATCTATGGATGCTGGATGCGTCAACTTAGAGGAGAGTCATGTAGTCTTCAGCAGTATTTATACCTCTTAAATTTTAAATGTTAATGGCGTTGTTTCAGTACATATACTGTAATATAACTTAACATGTACAGAATCCATTAAGGCTTCTCAGATTGCCACAAATTTCAAGTCAATAGTAAAAACCCTCTGAACTGTCTGATATCTTGACACATGCTCAGAATTTTCAAGTTTAAAATATCAATGGATACAAATGAATATGTTGGCTGATGCCATCAGCAAAGTTCGGATTGTTTTCAGCTGTCAACTCGTTCTGGTACTTTTGGTGATGAAGAGTCTTTGAATGCACAGTGCTAGCAAGCCTTTAGCTCATTAAAAACACTAATAACCATATATAGTATAGGAAAGCATTGCAAAACTAAGGCTATTGATTGATGGTATGTCTTTGAGAAACAGCGGACGGAGAGCGTCTTTTCTCCACAAAAGGGTGGCTCAAGGGCCCTGGTGTTGAACCAGTGGCCACGGCGAAAAGCAAAGTCAGCATGCGTCCTGGGTCGTTTTGTTCTTCGTTTCTCATCCTTCGGGGGGACCTTCCAGGACGCCTGCCTCCTTTGTCAGCCCATATTTGGCTGTTGCCATGACTCGTCGCAGCAAGGCACTATTGCCTAGGCGCTTGGTCAAAGGATCAGCTATCATCTGCTGACCTGGAACCCAAAAGGTTTTGCACTTCAGTGCGCGTGCGGACACGCAAATTACAGCCACGTCCAGCTGAGCTCTTCTGTCTTGGCCTGCATTGCCGCTCCTGCGGCTGAGCAAGTCGTAGAGCGCTTTTGCGTCTGTGACATGGGCTCCGGTCATCTTGTCAATGACCCTGATGCTAGCCACATCCTCCGGCTCTTCTCCTTCAGGAAGCCGGACCACCATCAGCGACTCTGAGGAGCCAAGTCGCGAGCCATCGAGCACGGTGCTGTACTCGTCCAGGAGCTCATGCCAAAGTGCTCTGAGCCATTCAGCTTCGGCTAAAGCATCATCCATCGCCAAAGCTTCCGAGCCCAGCGTGGCTTTCACCACTCTTCGAAGCTTATGCGAGCGCCAGCTGTTGATGCTAAAGTCTGCCAGCGCTCCATCCATGATGGTCTTGCAAGCGAAGGCCAAAAGGAAACCTCCCTGGGACTTGTTCTCGACATTAGCCATGCTTGCATCTGCCACTGTCACCCATAGTCCTGCATTTGTTGGAATTGGCAGGACTCGAAGGAAAGCATCTTTTGTTTGCTTGAGCTCTGCGACCGTCTTGTTGGCCATGAGGATGTTCTCCACCGTTGGACCAGCTGCCGTCCAAGCCATGGCCATAGCGCAGGCTGCGCCAACGTCAGGTCGAGCCTCCTTCCCAATCCAAAGGAGTGAGCCGCCCATGCCTCGAAGCCATGTGATCTCCTGCTCGGTCAGCTTCGAGGTCTTATCTTTGAGGCGGTCTTTGGCCAGGGTGACAGGTTTGAGCTTCTCCTCAATGTACCTGCGCATGCTCACCTGGATCTCAAAGTCCTTGGTTTGAGTGAGCGTTCTGCCGATGTATTCGGCTGAGCTTTCATACAGGTCCTTCCACTTGCCGAACTTGAGCTGGGTGCGCAGCTTTGCCATCAAGTCTTGGTGGCGCTGGTTTCCACCTTGGCAGAAGTCATCAACATCCAGCAAAACCACTCCTGCCACCATGAAGTCCTCGGGGTTGTTCTTTTCCTCCGGGATGGCAGGCAAGTAGTACAGGCATGGATCAAAGACACTTTCCTGGTAGGTCAGCTCCAGGAGAAGTCGTCTGACTGTCTTTCGCCACACTGCTGGAGCGTTGACAAGTCCATAGACTGCAGTGCGGACATGGATCAGGGCATTCTGGTCAACGTCAGGGATTCCTGTCGGTGGCATGCTGGCATAGAGAGGGCCTTGTTCCCTTTCAACTTGATCGCTCTGTCCAAAAGCACTGGACACATCCATCACGATGAGGTGGTAGTGATGGCTAGCGATGATCTGAAGGACCAGCATCACGGTGGTGGTGGATGGTGTTGGAGCGAATCGCTCGAGTTGGAGGCTGTCTGGATCTCGGTGGCCTAAAAGAATCCACCTGGCTTTTGCCTTCCAGCTTTCACCAATTTCTCCTGTCTTCTTTGTGATCAGGAATCTGCTTGGCATGATCCGGTGCTTGAGGGTCTCACGGATCTCCTTCAGCTTGGCTGGATCGGTCACCAGCTCAATGGCTCCGGAGTTGACGAGGTTGCTGATCTCCAAGAGCTTGGCATCTCTAAACAGCTTCTTTTCTGCTGCTGTGAGGTTCTTTTCATTCAGCTCTTTGCCCTGCTTGGTGAGGTAGTGAAGTGGAAACTCATCTTCAAAGGTCTTCAGGGCATAGTAGCAGTCTTTCTTGTCCAGCAGCTTGAAGGCGTCAATGTCCCGGCTGTTGGCCACAACCGGGTAGAGGGTCTTGTCACCCCATTCATTCTTGGTGTCAGCTCGCCACACTCCAAAGACTCTGCTTTTGTGAGCCGTTCTTTCACTTGGTGCCGGTTCTTCCAGCGATCGCTTCATGCCAGTGTCTGTCAGCCGAGCATCTTCTTCTGGTTCTTTGTCTCGAGCTGGCCTGGCAGTTGTGGTCTTTGTGTTTGCTTCATCTGGAAATGGTTTGCCTGGATCGGGATGTCCTGGCTTTGGCTGGTAGATCAAAGTGGTTTCAATGCTTTGCACACCACTGGGAAGCTTCTGGTGGATCTGGTGCACTGTCATGCCTTGGTGAATGGTTTCATCTCGGATCACCTTGTCAGTGTCCAGGTCCAGCGTGATTCGCCGGATCACATCTCCCCATAGTGGGCCTTTTGAATTGGATGCTCTGAATCGTTTTGCATCCACATCATATCGAACCCATTGTCTGAGTCCTGGGCTTGCAGCTGAGGAAGATGCTGAGCTTGCTTCCTTGGCTGACTGGTTTTCCACTGTGGCTTTCCACAGCTCATCTCCATCATTGGCTGGCTGGTTGTCTATTGTGGCCGGTGCCGAATCTGGTGCTGATGCCGTGGGCTTGCTTGGTGATGCTTGTGTGTTCTCCTCCAAGTCAATGACAGTCTCGGGTTTGTTCTGCCGTGCTTGGTGTGGTGATCTGGACCTGTTGGTCCTTGGTAATGCCGGTGTCATAGGAGCGGGTGCTGGTGTGCCTGGTGCTGAAGCCGGTAGTGCTGGTGTTCGTGGTGCCTGTCCTTCGGGGGGTCCTCGAGGTGTTTGAGGAACCCTCCGGAGAATGTCTGCTTGACCAGCAGGCATGGGTGCTGGTGTTGAAGGCACCCGAACTATCTCATCTTCATCTGGTGGATCACCCTCCTTCTCGACATCCACGAAGCCCAACTTCTCGCTGTGGAATCTTAGCTTCTCCTTGGCTTTGAGCAGTTCAAGTGGGACAATTTGAATCCCCTGCTTCTCAAGGTTGCCCATGGGGAATACCTGACTGCGATTGCAGCGCCACAGCTCTCCTCTCCGACTCACCCAGACACTGTCGCCCTTCTGCAGAATGACGAAGGCGGGTCCAACTTTTGCTTGAAAGCCTCTGCGCCCCTGTCTCCAGACATAGACCGGCTCCCCCTCTTGGAAGACATGTTTTTCTCGGGCTCTGCGAGGTCTTGCTCTGACTGCTCGTTGAAGTCGTTCTTTGGAGTCGGTCATCATCAGAGCTTTTCTTGCAGCTTGCCTCAATTCCTCCGCCTTGGCCCATGCTGCATCATTGGTGATGGAGACCTCATACTCGGACATGTTGGAGAGGCTGTCCATGTTCAGTGAGGGCTGCTTGCCGAGAACACGTTGTGCTGGTGAGTAGCCACTTCTGTTTGTCATGGTTTGTAGTGCCCAGGAAACTTCATGCACCAAAGTCTTGACCTCCTCGATGTCAGTCGGAGGTCTGAGCTCACGGCTTTTGTAGTACA
This sequence comes from Durusdinium trenchii, assembly GCA_963970005.1. Lineage (NCBI taxonomy): Eukaryota > Dinophyceae > Suessiales > Symbiodiniaceae > Durusdinium > Durusdinium trenchii. Next base: position 1,352,539 of record CAXAMN010011780.1, read on the forward strand.
CCTCTTTGAAAAGACCTCCTCGGCGTTCTGTGATGCCGTTCTGGTAAGGTGCATCTCTATCAATCCACATAGGGACAATGCCGTGGTTCTCCAAACCTTCAACAAATGCACCCATGAACTCAAGTCCCTGGTCCATGATGATGAACGAGGGTGCACCAAACGTTCGAAGCCAACTGGCCGTGAAGGCCTGCCAGACCAAATTGCTGCTTCTGCGAGTTGGGTGCACCAGAACAAAGGTGGAGTACAAAGTTCCTTGGCAGGTGACGTTCAGGATGGGCAACTCGCTGATGTCATCAGCTCCAAAGACAAACAGAAGGTCCACGCCGATCACGACGTTGAAGTCATAGGTCTTCGGAGTAGCCGCCGGCAATCTTGTAGGTTGCCTCTTCTCTTTGGCACATCCCTCGCAGGAGAACTCTTTGAGGACATACTGTATCACATCAGGCCTGGTGCCTGCATTCTTGAGGAGCCGGGCGAACTCTTTGACTGAAGGGTGTCCCAAGTTGATGTGAGCTCTCAGGACCATTGACTTCTCTGCGGTGGTCACCGTGCTAATCTCTGCAAAATGCTGAGACAATTCCGGGTGGTGATACAGCACGATGATGACCTTGTAGTTCACCTCCAGCTTAGGTGTTTTTCCACTTCTCGCACGCTCCAATTGAATCCACTTGTTGTCCCAAATGTTCCTGGCCCATGTCCAGCGCAAAGTGCAGTGGCCAGGTCCTTGTCGAGGGATCGCTGTTGTGTTTGCAGACACCCAGACAGCGCTCTGGTGAAATTGCCTCCATTGGAACTCCTGGCGGCCAAGTTCTTCAGCCCATTGCTCCATGTCACCACGATCTGGTAGTCGTTGAGGTCGGCCATGTTGTGAGTCAGCCCAATCTTGAATGAGTCCATCGACTATGGCCTGAACCAGCTTTGGTGGATATCGTTCAGCGAGCTTTGGAAGGCCGTTGACCAGCTGCTGATGAGGTTCTTCACATTGGCATAGTCGCTGGAGATTCACTGCGATGGCGTCGCAGGAAGTCGCAAAGAGAGTCGACTTCCGATTCAGACCATCTTCTGCTCGTAGTCCAAATCGATGTTGATGGCCTTTGACCAAGATGATCTCGTCGTGGCTGAGGTAGTTCCTCACCGAGGGCAAATTCCATGATGTAGCCGTGTCTGGATGCTCATGTAGTCCATGGTCTCCTCGATTCCGTTGGTCTTCCAGACAGACCATTGAGAAGTCAACGTGTGACACAGCTTCTTCCCATTCTCCTTCAAAATCCTCCCAGTTCTTCCTGAGGTTCTGGAAGGGTGAAAACTTGGTGCACGGAGGTGAAGAAACCAGGAGCTTCGGCTTGCGTCTTGACAATTCCTTTCTCACATGCTCCTTTGTCTCGGAGTCTTTGAGGTCATAGCCAGTGCAAAGGTCGACCGAAAGCTCTGCCCTGAGTCCTCTTCTGCGAGCTTCCTCCACGACCCGTGGTGGACTGTAGAGCTCGACAATGGCGTCATTGGTGTCCTGGAGGCTGCCATAGATCTCTGCCACGTCATCGGTGGTCTCTTCTTCAGCCCATAGATTCCAGTACACCGTCTGATCTCCGAGCAGGTCATCTAGGCCTTGGTTGATCTCGGCCTTCATAGGTTTGGTCAGAGTGACCTCCATATCGCACTCAGCTGTGACCAGGTAATCGAGGGAGTCAGACATGAACTCATAGAGGACCAAGTAGTAGACGTTGCCGCCAAGAAAGTAGTTGTCACCTGGCACCGAGGAAACGCTAACCGCGTTCCAAGCTTCACCGTTGTGGGTGAGGATCACCCGTCGGCTAATAGTGGGCCATGTTGAAACCGGTGTAACTCCTTTCACACATTCACCACATCCGGTGGTTACATAAGTTGACGCCACGTCCAACTCCAGGGTCTCCATGAGGTCCATGAAGGTTTCTGGTAGTAGTTCTTGTCGTTGAAGGCTGTGCAGCCATCCGTTCAGTTCTGCAATTTCTCGATGCTGAACGGTCCCATCTTCTTGTAGGCCAAGTCCATCTCGAACATGAAGGCCTGCTGGCTGCATGGCTCCCAGGTGCACTGGAGTTCCGCACTCTGAGGATCCGGATCTCCATTGATCACCAGCATCTCCTGGCGGTTGCAGCGGAAGCACAGGTAGGTGCCATGAGCTGGTTCCACCTGGTTGGCAATGGCGCTCCAGTTCATTCGACATGCCGGATTGTCGCACTTCCAGATGAGCTTCTGGGTCGGCATGTGGCGATGCAGTGTCAGCATTCCTTGCTCGCCAGCTGGGCATAGGTGGCAATCTTGCTGATGAGCTTGGCGTGGCACACCCTGCATCCAGACATCCTCCCCAATGTTGAAGCTCTGAGCTGATGTGTTCAGGCTGAGGATCTCGCTGGCCATGACATCGTGCCATGAAGTCTGTTGTTCGTCCACTTCGTCCAGCTCGTCTTTGACTTGATCCTGGGGAGTCCGAGGCAGTGGAACTGGCTTGGCCCTGCTCTTGTAGGCCGTTGATCTCTTTGGAGGACTGCTCGGTGACTCCTCCTCTGGATTCTTCTTCTCCTTGGTCGCCTTGTTGGTGTTCTTCTTGTCGTAGAAGGCGTCCGGGATGAAGACCAGCGTCTGGTTCCACACATGGAGCTCCGTCACTGACGTAAGTGGCATTCTCTGAATCTGCTGGCATTGTGCACACTTGTGGAAGGTGCCATACTTGTTTGCTCCATGGGAGGTCTCGGCATGGGAGCAGTGGATGCTCTTCTCGAGGCACGGGATCAGGTATTTGCCGTGTCCCTTCACACAGGCTCGAGGTCGGACACGGTCTTCCTCCCTGGCAGTCGTCAGATCTGCCTGGGGTGGTGCTGACGAAGATGCTGCCTCTCTGATCACCAGCTGCTCCTGCACTGCCAAACGTAGGGCCTCCTTCTCCAGCCGCTCTCGTCGATGCTGCAAGCGGCGTGCATCCCGCAGCTGAGGCATCCGGGTGGACTCCATGAGCTCCTGCGCTGATCGCAGGAAATTGGAGACAAAGAGCCGCAGCAACAAGCGTCGCCACCGGCCCCATGGCTGGCGCTGTACGGCCGTGCGCATGAGGTGGATCGGATGCTGACCACGGCACAGGTTCTCTTGACCAGGCAGTACTGCGGGTGATCAAAGTGGCATGTGGTGCATTGAAGCCGCTGCCAAACTCAACGATCGAGACGGCGACATGACCGGTGTGCATCTTCTTCATGTTTTGTTTCACACCAATGGTCATGTACATGATGGTGCAATGCCCCATATCAATGACAGCTCCCAACTCTGAAAGAAAATAAGCTGGCAAAAGGAACGGTATGTCACCCGGCACGATTTGCACCCTGAGGACTCCGGATTTCCCTGCGAGGCCAATGGGGACATAGGCTATCTGTGTCTTCTCTTCTTGGCCACATATTCCTCGCACGGAACCGCCGGACTCCTCTGACCACTGAACCTGCAACCCGAACTTGTTCTTCAACAACTGGTCATGGTTGGTGAGGGTGTTCATGCCGACGAGTCCATGTTGTGCTGCAGTATCAACTAACGCTGTGCCATCCGAGGTGTGCATGCCCAAAAACACGAACGACAGTCCGGAAAGCGACGTGCTCATGTATTGCTCAAACGTTGGTGGATCCACGGTTGTGGTCATGAACTGTCCAAATCCCGCCGCCTTCGGCGGTTGAGTGAAAAAGCCAGTGGTCATCGCTCCAGTGGTCGAAGCTACACTTGAGGCACTCCGGGAAGGTGAAGAAGGCATCTTGCCTCGATGTGGGCACTCCTTGGACCAGTGCCCCAGTTGTTTACACTGGTGACAACGGCTTTTTGCTTTCAATTCATTGATTGAGAGTCTTGAACCTTGCCGCTGCCATGGCTTGTCGAAGCCTCTGCCATTCCTTGCTGCTTGCAACCTTCGGCGGTGCTCGAGGTACCCGCCTCCTTTTCCTCCATGGTGAGGTGAGCCACCTGCGAAGGTGCGGTGGCTTTTGCCTTTTCCTCTCTTGCCCTTGCCTTTGCCCTTGCCTCCAAAGCGGTGCTGGGTCTCATAGAAGACTTCTTCGAGCTGCCAACCCAAAGCTTCCAGAGCTTCAGATTCCTCCATCACACCTGGCAGGTCTTGGGCAAAGATCAACTGGGCCTCATAGTTGTCGTTGAGGCAAATCAAATCTTCCAAACCTTCATCCTCCGGCCATTCGGAGGCATAGATGCCGCTGCCATCATCATCCATGAGGTCATCCTCATAGTTTTCATCGGCATCATCGCCGTAGAAGGTGTTGCTCCTCCATCGGCGGGGTGTTCCAGCGTGCTGGTCATAGTGCGCTGACTCATCCAGCTTGTCGCCAAACACTTTCTGGATTGCTGACTCGATCTCTCTGAAGTCGATCGAGCCATTGGTCACCACCTTCAATCTTTGCCTCTGATCCTGAGAGAAAGCGCCCTGCCTCAGGATCAGGTGTCCAAGAAGGTGTCGACCTGGTGAACTTGCGAGCAGGTCAAGTCCTTGTTTGCGAAGCTCTGCAAATGCTGCCTTCTTGCCGGTCAAGAAAGCGGTCAAAGTCATGCCGCGTTCGCGGCGGCCACGGAAGATGGCCTCATCGAAGGCTTGCTCTAGTCGTTGATCCTTCAAGTACTCATGAGCTTCTTCAATGAGTCTCAGGATCTGCTTGTGGCCATTCTCTGCAGTGATCTCATCGACCGTCAAGTGGGCAAGCATGGCGCCGAGCTTGCTGCCAATGGGGATGCTGTCGATGATTCTTTTCCCGATCAAATTGTGTGGAAGCCTTGCTTCAGCCTCCACCAACCACAGCAACAAGTTGCGATGAAACTCCTTGAATTGCTTTTCCGGTTGAGAGCCATCCCATGAGGGTGCTGGGTCAAGCTTGTAGTCAACATATTTCTTGCCTGAGTCCCGAGCCGTTGGTGATCTCGGAGGTGGTTCCTCAGGCATTGCCATTGAGCGTGTCGCTCCAGCCCAGGGATCTTGTAATTCAAGGCGATCTTGATCGGGCAGTCGTGATTCTGCAGAAGGTCGTTGAGCATCAGGCTGTAGTGGGGTCATAGGCCTTACAGGCGTAGCACTGCCGGCGGGTGATGCCGCCGGTGGAGTTGAAGAGTTCGTGCCATTGCCGCCTCGCCATGTCCTTTGGGGTCTGGTGCTCATGTGCTCACGACCAAATGAAGTCCAGTGAACTGGTAAATGAAGAAAACAAGATCAAAGTGACGAAAAACTGTGGGCTCAGCCAAAGGCCAACTGCCGGGCGCAAGTCACCCTCTACTGTCTCAAGGACAAAGAGCTCGAGGTCGCGAAGAAAGGGTCGGGGCGTCCCCCGCCTTGAAGAAGTCCTGCGCCCGGAGCCCCCTGGCCGTCGCCAGAGAGCTCCGCTACCACTGAGAAACAGCGGACGGAGAGCGTCTTTTCTCCACAAAAGGGTGGCTCAAGGGCCCCGGTGTTGAACCAGTGGCCACGGCGAAAAGCAAAGTCAGCATGCGTCCTGGGTCGTTTTGTTCTTCGTTTCTCAGTCTTTATTGCAGGCAAAGATATGGTACTGACTGATGTAGAAGGATGTATATAGAAGGTAATTGCCAAAAAATGATCTTCTCACTATACTTGATGTTTGTACAATGCAACCAAAAATGCATAACACAAGCTTTCAAAACATCGAGGGCTGGCAAACAGCAATAAATAAAAATTTTTGTCTGAAAAAATATTATGATACTATGTATACATTTGTGGATGTTGCTGGCGGACTCTGAGTTAAATTGGATTGGGAAGGTCGGTTGCTCGACGCTCCTTGCTTCGCACCGATGTGTGGCCTTCATACTCATCACTGGGTGTCTTCTGAGCCCACTTCCTTGGCGCTTCGACGCCACACGTTCGAGCGTTGCAAAAAGAACCAGCGAAGCGGTTCTGTGGCGGGCTCGGGGCTTGTGGAACCTGAAGCCTTCCGTCCTTGTTACTAGTAGTAAGGCCAGGAGCCCCTAGTAGCGTCCTTGCTCCTAGTGGCGATGCCCGAACAAGGCTTCACATGTTCATTTAGGAAGCAATTGATTTATGCGAGCGCTTCTGCGAAGAAGCGTGAGTTATCCTGCGTCCATGCTAGTAGCTATACTTAAGCTACTGGCGACTCCCTAGCTTCTACTAGCTACCGACTCCCTAGCCAACCTACCTCCTCACCTACCTCCTAGCGGCCTACCCCCTGCCCCTGGTGGGCGCTGTGCCTCACGTTGGGACGACGAGTCGTTCAGTCACATGAGTTGGGCTATGAGATGTCCTTTGCAAAGGCAAATCATCTCGGCAAACTTTACTGATACGATCCCTGGGCTGGTGCTACTGCTGTCGATGAAGGAGCTTTTGCACCACTGAGATGAGATCATCCCACCGTTTGCATCAGTTGATGCTCTGCTTTTATTTTTCCAGGTGGTGCAGGATGTGCGAAACGCAAGGAGTTGTCCGTAGGGAAAAAGGTGGTGAAACTGAGGTTCGCGTCCAGAAACGGGGCAAAATACCAGCCCACTTTCCTGAACATATCAAGGGGGGCTTCAGGGGTTTCGTTTGTGTTCCGTCATTCCATGTTGGTCGCGTCAGTCAATTGCCTGCTTTATCATGTTTTAGCCGGCCATGTTGTCCCACGATGACTGTGTAAACACAGTCCAACATATCCCAACGTAGAACCCGGTTAGCAGCTGCGATAAAAGTTCCTCAAATGAAACATATACCTATTTCACTCATTTTCCTTCTCCCCTCTCCTGGTCGATTTCTCTGCGGGAGCCGCTCTGCCGAGACACGTGAACTTCGGCCGCCGCTTCCGCTTCTTTGGGAGCTCTGCTCCTGGTGAGGAGTCGCCCAACACTTCTGCTACTACTTCAATTGGTACTCCTCCCGACGATGACGACTACTACCTGCAACTACTACGGCGACGAAGACACACATTGAAGCCCCGCTTTTTTTGAGCGAAGATGTGTTGCCCCTAGCCCCCTTTACAACACAGACCGCATCCCCTTTTGTGACAACCCCCCAGAGCAATTCCCGCCCTTGAAAATCTAGATTTACAACATGCGACACTTATGTTGGGCAGCTGCTTTGTTTCGGCCAACAACAGCAACAACAAAAGGATGGTTAGGTCGAAGTATATGTCGCCAGCCACGCATTCAGGGACTCGAACGTTACTAGATTGTTAAGGTGAAGCCCTTGGGTATTTGTATTTGGAGATCATGACCAGTGAAACTTTGATGGTTGGACCCCATTGTCCAAGTTTTTCATACCAGGGATTCGTTTGGGCATTGGCTGACTGATCGCACGCACTCTTTTCTCAAGTGTTGGGCTACTTGTGGTGGACAAGACAAGGACATTCAAACACAGCAAGTACCCACCCGTGGAAAAGGCTTTGATAAACAACCTGTTGAGAACTTTGTAAGATAATCTTTTTGGGGGATGTTGGGAGTTCAAACCAATATATATATATATATTATATATAGGTTGTTTGACAACGTCTGTTGAAAACAAAGGAGGCCGGTGGAGAATAGCAGTAGAACGGGCGTGAATCAACGGAAGTAGGCTGACAGGTTTCTTCAACATTCACTGAGAACAAAAACGCTACTAAGGCACCCCGTTCTGAGAGGGCGATCTTCTTTGGGCACTACACACTCCAGAATCAGTGCCCCAGCTAAATCCAAGGGAATCAAGAAACTTTGCTACTGCAACTGTAGCTGCTGGCTCTTAATCCAAGGTGTGCACAAACACACTCATGGTTTAGTGGTTGGTAGCTTCGTTGAATATAGTGTCCTGGCCACGCGGACTTTCCAAGCAGCGGTGCTGAAGTTGGAGTGCCGGTACAGGTGCTGCTAGTGGCAATAGGAAAAGCACATTTGACTTTTTGTGATCAGTCGTGGACATACTAGTCGAAACAGTGGAGATTACAAGAATTCAGAACAGTCATAGTGGTACCGGTAGTAGTAGCAGTTTCAGTAGTAGTGCCAGTGCCAGTACCGGCACTAGTAGCAGTATGATATGACGAACAGTAATAGTCAGTCTAATAGCGGTTGCAGCTTTTAACAATACTAGGCGAGGAATAGTCTGATGGGTGGGGAGGGTGATGGGGGTGATTGAACACAGCAACAGGGTTTTTGTCAGAGTCTCTTCAATTGACAGGCGGCACTAACACCGAAGCCAGCTGATTGAATTAAAAAGACTTTCAAGCTACCCGCCTCTCACCCACACTTCAAATGCTGAGAGCAAGAAAAGCAATACTGGCTCTACAGGGACCAATGCTAGATAATGCTAGTAATTATATAGTAGTGTCCTTTGCTCCGAGGTGTTTGTACAATGTCCTATGTATGAAGATCAAACGAGAACAACAACAACAACAACAACAACAACAACAAGAAAACCAACCAGACCAACAAGGACCTTTGGAACTCGAGTCAATCATTAGCCCTCGAGTATAAACAGTCTCTTGGCCAATAGTTTAGAATGGTCAGGCTTGTTCAGGCAAGGTCAGAGCGGATGGGGAGCATCCTTTGCTAACACTGCAGTGTTATCACTGCAGTGTTATGTCTTGACCAATCGGGTCGCCACCAAAGCTCGAACAGTTGTTCTCCAAAATGAGGGACCCTGGACCAATTCACAAAAGAGCGGTCTCATAACAACACGTGCAACGAAATCGATCGCTCTGACTTACGGTAAATGTATTGGTCCAAGGTGAAAGGGCTTACTGAACACAGAGTTCTGCGGCATGCGTTCCAACATGTTCCAACAAGTGAGCGGGGGCAGCCTATCCCACTGATTCAAAGTTACAATAAAACAACACAAGTGACACAAGTGTCCTGCAAGGTCATTGCCACGTCTGTTCTAAGCAGGAAAAACTGCCACAATAACGACGCGATGCACCAAAGAGATCGATCCAAAGCGCAAAACCTCGAAGTCTTACTACCCCCACGCCCACCCACCACCTCCATCATCCAAACAAGTGCCACGTTGCCGGAGCCAACAACAAGAACCAACCCAACACCACCAACACAACAATAACAATAAAAAGAACACGAGTTCGAAAAACAAGCAAACAATAACTAACAAACATAAACAACAGAATATAATATATAATATACAGTATTTATAAATATTTATAACAAACACTTTTGCTCTCTCGGAATATATTTAAAAAAAAACACAATGTACTTTATTGATCTTTATTGCAGTGGAACCTGAATTGGGCCTAGAGGCCTAGAACTCACCGTGCTCGCCCCCGCTTTTCGCCATTTCTCCTACTCGGCCATGTCAGGTCCTCCAGACCTCGCCTCTTCAATCTTCACTTCCAACATGCTTTCGGCCATCTGACGCGAACCGAACACGTGCGCTGGAGACAGGTGAGGAATGACCGGTGCGATCCGTCACGTGCAGCGTCCCTTCGTTCGGAACATCACACCCGTTTTGACCTCAGGTCACAAAAGGCCTCCGGTTGAGGTGAAAAACATTGAGAGCACCAATCAGTCAAGGAACACATACCTGGAAAGGTCTTTCCTGGTGATAAAAGGTGCCATAATGATTAGAGTCTCAAACCCGTGCACCTGCCTTTGTTGGAGAGACTTGCAAGCAAAACATAGACCCGCAACATCCTTGCCGCTTCCCTCTGGCAATCTGCGCCTGTTCCGCTCTTCTTTCTTTTTGACTAGAGTGTTCACTGAGCCACAAGGACAGAACAAATAAACCAAAAGTACTTGCTTCCAGCTTCATATAAAACATATCAGGGACTCCCCAAAGCTTGCGTCTGTCTGCTCTGTGCCTACCCAACTAGGTAACTAGGTTTCAACGCGCCAGCTCCGCATCCATCAAGTTCTCAATCTTCTTGAGCCTCACTGCGAACGCTGGAGCAATTTAGTTACAGTGGTTTCAGAGTAGATGGCACTGGCCCCCCAAAATGTCCTTTAGATGGGGGTCCATGTGCCATCTACTCTCAATCCACTTCACATATTTGGCTCCGATTCGCTGACCTGAAAGGATCCAGGTTTTTGACCGACCAAAAACCGGCCAATCAAAGAAAAAGGAGGAGATTCTCGGAGATTCGGTACGACTTGAATTCACCTTCACGTGGTAGGTGGACATGTACCTTGAACAAAGGAACTTAAATATAACATATATACAGCTGATGGATGCTTGTCGCAATCCACTGAAGGTTTTTGCACTCGTCCAAAGCAGATTCACATCGAATTGCATGGACCGTCCATGACTCCATGGACCCTTCATGATGCATGAATGCATTTGAACCCCACCACCTGGGTCCAAAACTCGAATGCACCCCTTCTACCACACTGACCACATCCCCCCCATGAGATGGTCAGGCGGCCTTCTACCTGCGGAGATGGTCTGCTTCACCCGTGTCTTCAGCGGCCTGCTGGGCACATGTGTGACCTCCCGCAGCGTCACGCGCAAAGGCACGCGCTGCACTTCTCGTGGCACTCTGGGGCGTCCGGGCCTCGAGTGGCGCTCCCCAACGAACGGCGTCCAGGACGCCGATAGGTGGACGAGACGGTTGACGATGTTTGTGTTTTTGTTAGGAGTTCAGTTTGCTGAAGGAGTTCTCTCAAACGTGCCTGAGAAGCGCTCTGCAAACCCTTTTCACCACGCACAAAATATAGAAATCACATGGGGGGGGTTATGCACAACATGGTTGCTTAAAGAACCATCGATTTTTTGTTGGGACTAGCAGAATGAGTCTTTGAGCGGTGCCGTGCAGATCTGTAGGGTACAACCGGCTCAAGGCCAATAGTGGTGCGTTCATGTTGATTCCTCTGGTTTCCTATGGTTTCGACATGTTTCTACATTTTTTACCATGATTTCTACCTGTACCCCTTCATTCCGCTCTCAGTCTGACCCATCTCTGCCGGAAACGTCCTGCCCGTCTGCCCGTCGCTCCCATGGCCCGGTGCCTCGGTGTGCCCGGCACCCAAGCGCGAGGCAACGGCACGGCGCACAACGCGTGCACCAGCAGCGTGCCCATAAGCGGTGTGACCCACCTCGGACGCTCGTGGCCCACGCTGTTCCACACTTGGAATCTCTGAAAAGAACAAGAACATGGAAAATAAATGTGTTTCGGTGCGAGATGTGTTCTCCTTAGGATGAAAATTAGATGGTTCCTGTGCCCTCTTGAGGTCCAATCTTGCCGATACAGTCGATACAAGGAACACGTACAAAACATTCACCCCACGAAAAGCCAGTATGCTTCTGTACTCGGTAGCAGTCGTGGCAAATGTAGCAGTTCCCGCACTCTTTGCACCACTGTCATGCACAACATGTGTGAAACGGACCGGTTTTCTTGTGCGTAATTGAACAGGTGGTCTTGGACAGGTCACTATTTTTGGAATGTTGCTTCCATCCTCAACATGGATTTTGCTTCCATTTTCTATGTAATGGATCATTTCTATTTTAATGATCCTCCATCGTCCACCTGCTGACCAGTCTCGACCTCCGGCCATTGGGAGGGTTGGACACCTCCTGGCATCCCGGTGAACACTGCGGTGAACCATGGTGAACCGCCTTCCGGAAAAAACACGTCCGGAAACGACAAGAACAGTCAGTTCTTCTGGTCAAGCAGCCAAGCAGGTCTAAGTTTGGTGAATTTGGTGTGAATCCTCATGTGGAGCCTTCACAAACCAGCTGGCTAGCGATCCAACGAATATATCAAGAGTCTGTCAACTGACTTGGCACCGGTTGAGAAGAAACGACATTCGCCCCAAATGGACGGCGCCTCACTTGCGCACGCAGGATTCGCTCAGCTGCGCCCACATCGATTACATTCTTCTTTAAACAGTGCATGTTACGTCAAACTCAGCCGCGCACACAGATTTCGCTCACCTGCACACACACAAATTGAGTTGATGTGATGTGTGCACGATATGTCATTCTTTCATGATATGTCGTTGGGTCAGGTCTCCACAGACATGCTCGTGTCAATAACGTCCCTCTGGACATTCATCTACATGATGATTTCTTTTGGCTAATTGCTTCCACAGCACCATGTCACACAGATTGATGATGTTGGGTTGGGATGGGAGGATGGGGGGGTGGGGAGGTGGGGGGTGGAGGGGTGTTAAGAACGTCCCTCTGGACATTCATCTACATGATCTTTATTTGCTAATTGCTTCCACAGTACCATGATGCTCTGCATCCTTCATTCATTCATTCATTCAGTTCAGCTCAGTTCAGTTCATTTCTTTCACTTCATTCATTTCATTTATTCGTTCATTCATTTCATTCATTTCATTCATTCATTCATCCATTCATTCGTTTATTCGTTCATTCATTCAATCATTCATTCATTATTTCACTCTTTAATTCATCCGTTCAGCCGAGCAAAGCGGCGTGCACAACCGAGGGAGCGCGTGCACAACCGAGCCTCGGTAACCGAGCAAAGCGCATGCACAGGCGAGCAAATTCGGCGTGCACAGCCGAGGCTCCGCCCGGCCAAATCAGGATATGCATTAAACAAAAACACAGCAACATAATGCAAAATAATCCAGAATCCCAAATCAAGAACCTTCAAGAACACTCTTTGTCTCGGACTTGTTCATGAGTGGGGTCCTGACCCTTTCACACCACAGGCTTCCTCGCTCATGACGACTAATCCGCCAATTAATTGCACAATCAACATGTTTCATATACTGCCTGTATTCACACCAAAACAAAACAAAAAGGGTTGGAGGGAAGTGTAAGGCAGGCCGCTGAAACCAGGTCTGCGTTCACTGATTCAATCCCTGAATCCTTGAGAATCCCCTATATGTTGGAAGAATGCTCCACAAATGCAGCTGCAAGAGCCGAGCTTCCGAGTTTTCAGTATTTGCCAACAAATGAATTCACACGAATTAGTCACTGCTTCACAAACTGATGCGAAGGATCCGGAGACACTTCACACTTTATTGAAGGAGCTTGTTTCTCCTCCAAGAGCTCGTCCCTTTTAGCTGTGGATCTTGGAGGCTTCTTCACGGTTTCGTGAATGGTTTCAAGAACCAACTCCTGTCCTCATCTGCAGCCAGCATTGGGGCCCTTTCCCACTGCCAAACGGGCCTGCTCGAGGTTGCAGTTGTGGCAGCAATGGTTGGTGGCTGTGTTGCTGGTGTGTTTGCACACGACAGGATGCAACAACTGAGTTCAGGCAATCAGCCTCGTTCCGAGCTTTGGAAGCGGTGGTCGTCTGGATTGAAATGTATGGTGTTTTTTGTTTTAAATATGAGGACAAACATGCTGCTTGAAATATGAGGATTTTGTTCCGCTATGGATCAAATAGTGCATATGTTTGTTCCTCATCAATAATCATGGCCATTGCTGATCATGGACCTCATCGCTCAATCGGCTCCCAATTGGACTTTTTGCTAAAGCACAGCGCAACAGGTCTGCGTATGATGTGGGTCTGTGTCAAACCAGTGAGTGCTCTTCGAGTTTTCGAGTGCGGCTCTTCGAGTGCAGTGGTCCTCCAAGTCTTGGTTGTGACAGAGAGCGACATGGGTTAAACCACCAAATAACAAACATCATCAAACATCCATTTCTTACTATGCCTGGAGAGAAATAGCAACTAATTATGCACAAAAATCAACATTCCCTTAGTGTGAAATAACTACCTATGGGATATTATTGGATATTGGCATATTATATCGTCTTTAATTAAGTCAGATATGACAGCACCCAGCAAATCCACCATCACCATATCCCAGCGCCTCACTGATAGACTGCACACATGGGCGGCCCGAAACGCAGCTCAGCCATATGCCATGTCGCATTTGTGTTTTTGATTGCTTTCCGGTCATCGGCGGGTAATGTTGGGTATGACTCACTCCCCTACCCTACCACTAAAAGGTGTTTTTAAAACCTATCAATGCTGATGATTTTCGAGGCAAAGCTTCTCCTGCCCGCAGTGTGGTTCTCGACGAGAAGGGGTGCCGGTAGCAAGCTATTCAATGGGTTTGGTCTTCTATTTCCAATGTCTTTGAGTTTGGGCCGCGACTTTCAGGACAGCACCTGACCAAGATTACAAGATCACAAACTAGTCCCCGTCACTGACTTGGGGATGGACAAACGAACTCTTCCGGTCCAATGCAGTGAGCTTGCGACTTTACCGGCGGCTTCCATATCCAAAGGGCAAGTAGTTCATTCTTGGTTCTACCGTGCAGTTCGGGGAGGCTCGCCAAGTTCGCCATCCTTGTCGTGGTTCATTCTGCCAAAGCCATTATTGACTATATAATTGACACCTAATAATCCTGGAACATGCATGAACATGCTTCATTCCTCTTGAAGGGTTTCAAGTACGCCCTGAAGAAGTAGTTGCATATTCCAAACCCACCCCAAACACTGTTTCAGGAGTTAGTTGGAGATGCATTGCAAATTTGTATTCTTGTGACCTTTGCTCGGCTCTTTGATGAGGCGGCGCGCCCCCGCGCCCGCGCCCGCCCCACCGCCTGATACTGCTCGCAAAAGCCGCCCAGGGGCGGCCAGGGCTGATCTGGGCGATGCGGTGGGGTGGGCTGACTGGTTGTGGGTATAATTAGTATCACATAAAATACATGAAAATACAATAAAATCCATGAATCTTATTTGTGCCCACATTTGGTAGATGCCTATATTATATACGCAGTTGCTGATGGAAAAACAATGCAAACAACACGATTAAACCAAAAGCCCGTACAAATGAAGTCAAATGAACGGGTTTTAGCAACATAAAACCAATATTGGGACCATGTTCAAAAGAACACAGCAAAGGATGGCATCATGATGAGATGTGCAAAGGATGGCAAAGGATGGCAGCTAATGGGTGAAACCTCAAACCTGGCTGCGCCAGTGCACTCCGACCTTCGTAGTGTTGGGTTACAAGTCGCCGTCACCATCTACTTCAATCGAGGGCATTCCCCCCCAATAATGGCGCAGAGCGCAAACGCGCTAATCAAGCAAACATCCTCTCTCCTCCCCCAAAAAGCTGTCTCGTGTCATCCTTGTGTGTATACGATGGTTCATTGCCAACTCATGGGGAGATGCCCAGGGCACGCACGCGGAGGCAATGGATACGTACAAGCATACGATAAAACAGAACTTCTGATCCGAGCTATGTCTGATCCGAGCGATGTCAAGAGCTGGCACGGCCTGGCGCGCCATAGGCGTAGTAGTCCAGTTGAGGGCATCCCTGGCGGTCTGAAGAGTCCAATTGTCGCGATCGGAGAAGCCCGGCAAGACTGGTCGGTTTTGTCGGTCTGTGGCAGTTTGAGAAACAAAGCTGGATCCGTATGAGATGAAGAAGCGCCAAAGACATCAAACAAACACAATTCAAAGGAAGAAGCACCTGGGATGCAGATTTCTTTCCTCCCAGCGTGACGAAGAAATTGGGGGTCGCAAGCCTTTTTTCGTGACTGACCGTTGGCCTGAAAAAGCAAGCACAGTGAGAAAGCTTCAAGCGGAAGCAACAATTCAACTGGACTCAACTGGAAGATGAGACATGATATATTAAATAGGATAGTCGGACAGTGATTTCAACTGCCTGGCTAAGCGCTCTCCCAAAGCCCGCCTCCTGCCAAAGGAGCATGGTTCCAATCCAAACCACCACGAAGTATTGGAGAGTGTTTCCCCACCAAACCTGCATCAATCTTCGGCAGTTCGTCAACATCCATGTAACTCTCTTGAAACATCTGCTGTCCCATGTCCAACCGTCGCACGGAGAAAGTCGAGAGACTTCCTTTTTTCGTTTTCACAGAAGCTGCGATAGGGGCTCCTGGCATCGCTACTAGGAACAAAGGACGCTACGAACGGGGCTCCTGGCCGTACTACTAGGAGCAAGTAGCTACTAGGAACAAGAAGCTACTAGGGGCTCGGTCACGTCGCAAGAGTGGGCTCCCGCACGCCAGCGCCCCAGGGACCGGTAGCGAAACGACCTGGAAGGTGAAGGAAGGTCAAAGGCCCTCTGGATTCGCTTCACGAAAAATCATCTAGATTCCTGAAATTTGTGGCATAGGATGCTGTGGCTCAATGCTTGGGAAAATTGCTGGAAGGTCTGCTTTCTGGTTTGCGCCCACCAAGGAGGGCAGCGCTTGGCCGGATTTGGCTCTGGATGCTGGGCTTGAGGTTTTTGCAGGCAGGTCTCTTCGCGTGGGATCTGAGATGCAGGGTTGAGAAACTCATTGCGTGGGAACCGTTCACCAACTACCCATCTGGAATGGGGACTTTGTGAATCTGTCTCATTGGTGTGGTGTTCATCCAAACTGGTTGTTCCCTCATCGACGTCAGCCAAGTCCGAAAGTCAACTATGCTAAGTCGGGATGTTCATCAAGCTCAAATTGAACAGTTTAGTTGGGCCAGTTGCGCTAGTTGGCGGTGGTATTGATATCTTCGCTGCTGCACTAAAGGAACTGACACTCAAAACCGGCAAAACTTCAACCATGGAATACAAACTCAAGAACCTGGAAGAGCAACACCAACATGCTTGCAAAGGAACTTTGTGCAACCTCGTCCTCCCAGGGGCTGACGGCCTTCCACTTCCGTGTGAGGTCTTCGTGGGAGGTGGCCAACACACCACACCCCCTTTCACCCGACATCGTTCAGTAGACGTCCCGGGCGCCGGGCGTGCCACACGGCGGATGGCGGGTTGCGCTTCGATGGGGTAGAAGCGAGGGTTCAGGGCACCCAGCCACGTCCAAACCTCAAAAACTCAACCCGAACCATCAATGCTGAAGAGCCGCAGGAGGAAGCGTGTGACATGGGGTGGTTGACAGGTCCAAACACACACACAGAAACACACGCAGCGAAGGTGGTTTGTGCAGCAAAGGGTCAACGAAGCTCACTCAAGTTAACAAGCAGAAAACTCTTCCCACTATAGATCACACCTGGTGTGTCGAAGAAAACCATCTGTCCGAAAGCGGCGGCCGGGTCCGTGGACAAAAACGTCATGTGACGACTGCTTTTTTATAGGCAATGTGCTGCATGGTCAGTACTCCATAGTACTTCAATATGCGGATTGAACTTTGTTGAGTTGCGTCTTCAGGATTCCAGCGGGGCTCCCCGAATAGTGCAAATGGACAGTTTTGCCTGTACAGTATTTGTTTTGTTCCCGTTGTGGCGTGTGAGAACCATTGTTTCTAAAATGTGTTTTTGAGCACAAGGTTCAAAATGGGTTTGTTAGAACCATCCAGCAATTTAACCAAGGTGAGATGTTCTTTGGGGTTCCCGTCACAAGTCGAAGAATCTTAACCGACCATCAAAAGGACCGGTGCAAAAAAACAACATCTTGTGACGTACACACACAAACAACCCAAAAATGAGGAAACGAAAACCAGAGAAACCAACTGCTAGACTTGTTTGTATCACATGTCAAAACGCCCTCCAGCACCGTGTGTGCAGCAATTCCTCTTCCTGAACGAGAATGTCCTCTTTTAGATCTACGAAAAAGAAATACTTTGTTGAACGTCAATTGATTAACCGTACTGATGATTTTTGCTACTTGATCTGGTCCTCCCAACCTAGTTTGTCAATGAGTCCAGTTTGTAGAGCTTGAAGAAGAGTTTCCTCATCCACCACCCCTGCACCGTCACCCGCCAGCAAAGGCCACATAAAACCGTGAACCAGTAAGTCTGAGTAGAACGTCACCCAATCATTCAATACACGCCAACCCTTTCACCTTGCTTTTTCTGCATCACCAACCCACCCAACATCACCTCCTTGGCAAAGTCAAAAACTAGCAGGCTAATTAAACGTGGCTTACCACTTTAACGCACCACCCTCAGACCCCCTAAAGTCTAACGTCATTCTTGTGGGACACTCTTGTAGGATACTCCTGTTCGTCACTCTTGTGGGACACTCTTGTAGGACACTCTTGTCGGACACTCTTGTGGAACAAGTCTTGTGGGGCACTCTTGTAACTCTTGTAGGACTGTCTTGTGGGTCACGGACTGAACACTCTTGTACGACACTCTTGTGGGACACCCTTGTAGGAAACGCTTGTAGGACACTCTTGTCGGACACTCTTGTGGTAGGACACTCTTGCAGGACTTGTAGGTCACTCTTGCGGGACACTCTTGTGGGACACTCTTGCGGGACACTCTTGTAGGACACTCTTGTGGGAAACTCGTGTGGGGCACCACTACTAAAGTTCTCCAGGTCCAAAAGTCAACCGTCACGTCTCCAAAACGTGCGTTTCGTACGAGACTTCCTCCAAAAGTCACATGTCAAGTCTGCAACACGAGCATTTCGTTCGAGACTTCTTCCACAAGTCACTCGTCAAGTCTCCAAAACAAGCGTTTCGCACGAGACTTCCTCCAAAAGTCAAGCGGGAAGCCCCATCGGAGCACACACATCAAGGAGTCCTGCCAAGCAGTTCCGCGATTCCAGCCCCTCGCCCACACGCCGATCCCAATTTTTTTAGCGACATTCACTTCCACCTCAACTCGCAACCTCACGATTCCCTGCGCCTGCCACGAAAATTTGCACCTCGATGCCTGTAACACGCACTACGCCTGCCACGATCCTCCGCCACACCTCGCAACCTCACAATCCCCTGCGCCTGCCACGACAATTAATTGTACTCCCACACCTCAAAACACGCACAAAGTACTGTGCCTGCCACATCATATCGATGTCAGCGTCAACAAAATTTGCACCACACCACACGTTTGGAATGATTTCGACGCGTTCTGACACGAAAACACAGCTTCGAAGCAACAGCCTGAAACACACAGCCCCAATGTCACAGCCACATCCAACACCCCAAAAACACCACCCTCCAAACGCCAATCCCAATGTGACTGCGCAAAACACTCACCGTCTCACAAAACGCTGGGCCTGCCACTGTGAACGGGTGCCCGGGCATCTTGCCAATAGGTCCAGCTTTGGGACGATCTGCGAACTCGACTGACTGGGATCCTTCTATAGTTATACACTCGTTCAGAAGTTGATATTTGTTGAGGCGGAGGCAGTAGTCTTCATGTAGTTCGGATTTGGAAGCGGGGGCTCTCACTTTGGGGGTTGGTGATGTGGAAGATCGGATGCATTGGCGAAATCGCAGCCCCTTGCACGGATTTTATGTTCCAATATATCAAAGTCAATCCGCTTTGAACATAACATAGGCATGTGGAACATATATCGGTGGCGTAAATGCAAAGTCAACCTGCTTTGAATCATGGGCATGTTTTCAAATGTCAGGGCACGATTATGTGTATATATATACATATATATATAATGTTATCCCCCTCCTGAAGGTCACAAGCTGAGGGAAACATATGAGGAACCCATTATTATCGAACTTGAAGTTACATGCAGCATCACCAATTATTCCAGCAACCTGGCCTCTTCTCGCGTCCGTGGATCATTGAAACTTTGCAATCCTTTCGGATTTTTCTGCTGTGGTCCATGGTTTACTATCATTGAGCACATTGTCCTCGCACCAGTTTTTGCGACAATGAGCTCACTAAGGCCCATTACCCCTCAACAAAATTCCTTCTATCTATCCATTTGATAATTTAGATAACGGCTTAACTGCTTAACAGAACCTTTTCAATTTTTGGCTTTTGACAAGCTCGAAGTCTTTAGGGACCCTCCAATACGTGCTTAATAGCAATCAATTTCGTTGTCACCTCCAAACCAAAGATCGTGCTTTCCGCGCAGCTTACTGTGGCGGGTGGTCACAAATGCCAACAGAAGCATCGCCCAAAAATGATATATATACCCTCAACTTCCAACGTCGTCAGTAAACTTGTTCTTTTCACAACGACGAAGTTTACCAAGGACATTGCGTGGCGCCTAAGTTTAACCTGCTCTCAGTTTCGTTGGTTTTTTATGCGATTCCAAAAAACCCTCCAAAACTACTCAAGGACCTTCCAAAGCCCATCCAGAATCTTAGTTTTCACAATATTTCTTCTAGGAACCCTTCCAAATCCTTCCAGGACCATCACATGTCCCCAGGTACCACTGAATCATGTTCCAGAGACCTTGAACTCATTAAGGAGACATGAAAAACACCAAACATGCACTTCAAAACATTGGTTTCCTCCACAGTGCTTTCCCTGGTTCTTTTTTTCTGGGCCAGTCGGTCTTCGATCGGAACTAAGCCATGACGTTCGCGGCCACGTGCACTGATTTCTCGAATCTTCCAGGACAGTGTCTTGTAGCGAAGTCGGGCCAGGCGTAAGATACCAGGTGCCCTTCCACCCAAATGAAATGTACGACCACGACCATCACTGCGTTTGGACCATTGCTTCAGGACACCCATTTGCTCCTCATCCACATAAGTATGCGTGTACCGGGGGTTGCATCCTGGGTTGAGGCCATATCCCACTGATTGAACAAATGATCTACAAATAGTGTCATTTGTTTAAGTCAGTCTTTTGCGATAATAAAAAACAGTGTTTCATTTACATGGTACGATTCCTAGAAACCTTGGTTTATTGCAGCCATCTCACGACGTGTGAGCACTTCGTCCACCAAGACGTGAGCAAAGGCATGCCATTTTGGCACAACCACCCACATAAGTTGCCCTTGCCTGACCAGAGTTGTCGGAAATAATTCAGCATGATTTAAATATACACCATATGTTCTAGGTCAGGTCAGTTAGGTCAGTTACTCTTTGTTGTTTTCGCTCTTGCACGACAAAAAAAAAGGAAAACACTCCGTCCTTGCAGACAAGTGATTGAGAAGGCGATAAGCCAGAAGGTAAGTCCGGCCCGACTTTTCAATGTCCATGGAAGCTTCCACACTCCTGGGAAAGCAAGATTGTGCACAAACGCACATCAACGGAATTAGGATATTCTAAGTTCAAACAACCTCAACTTTGTGACTTGTTGATGGTTTCCACTCAACACCAAATCTTGAGAGAACAACTCTAACTCATCACGTCTTTCAACCCGTGATGCTTCCGCCCGCGCCCTGGCTGTCGACGACGCTGGAAGACAAGCTTCAATCTTCGAGGCGAGCGCTCGATCAATCCGAAGAATCGATTGATGCCTTTCCTGGGCCGGGGTGGAGACACATCGAAGTATTTGGACAGGAGAACGAGGTTTTGGTCTTGTGTTCTTTACTAACGAAAATTATTCGAGCCAGGAACAAAAGACGTGAACAGGTTTCTTGTTCAAAGCTCAGTGGCAATGCAACCAATATATGCCTTGCCCGAAAATCTTCAGTGGTATGACCTGGTGGATGCAAAAGTACTTCCTCCACCACACTCTCCAGCCAAACACTAAGTACTCGAGCTGCATGGCCCTTGCTGTTCATGTAGCACCCATATTCGTCTTTGAATACAGACCAATATGTAAATCTCTTCACAGCGCAATGCACACGGTGTCGGCGTTTCCATACCAAAGAGTCTTCATAGGCTTTCTCACATGGAACACGATACTCTGTTGGATCACTTCCAGGCGTAACATTTCCCCACAAGTTCATGTGAAGTAGTAGGGCCCTCAGTCCGATTTCCCTGGTCACAGAACAACGCCCGCGTTTTTAGGGTTGTTTCCACAGAATAAACAGACATCATCACATAATTCAAAATGTGTTCTACAGCCAAAGCCACATGGTGCTGCCGTTTGAAACATGCAATAGACCCAAATTCACTATGTGAAGTATGCAGTGCTTTATACTGCTGATAGAGAAGAGCCAAATGTCCACCAAAGGACCTTGTTTTTCGTTGCTTCAAACAAAAATTATAATGACCATAGGTGAATCCTATCTACTAAGTCCAATCCAATTACAGTAAACATAACAAACGAACAAACAAAAACAAATCATTCTAAATGAACCATAGGTGAATCCTATCTACCAAGTCCAATCCAGTTAAATAAAACAAACGAACAAACAAAGACAAATCATATGACGATTCTGAATGGTTTCAAAAAAATGTACAAAGTCAAGCAACTCCATTCCGTTGGCAGCTCTGCCACTAAGAAATCATTTGTAGACTTGGTAGTATGCCGCCAACCGTCATACACTAAGTAGTTCAATGGTCCTTGTCTTGTAGAAGCACCACAACGAAAACATATATTGACAGCAGACCACGAGCTCTTGTGTTGGAAAATCTGACGAAACCACACTTGGTCGCCACGCAACTCTGTCAACAAAAAGCGCCGCCCACACACGCCAACTGATATACACTTGTTGATGGATTGCACAATCTCTTTCAACACCGGATTCAATGTCCGTTGTATATCAACCATTCGGCTTACTTCACAGCTGAATAAATAGAACCTCGAGATTCTCATGGAGCGCGGTCTGTAGATTGGAATGTTGAGAAATACTCCAACAATTTTGTCACATGGAGCATTGACAAGCCCCATGTTGGCATCGTCGCCATGCAACCCGAGGGGCCACACTACATGACGACCAGCAAGCCTTCGAAATTCACGAGTTGCAATTGCAACCTCATCGTTGATCTCTTCCAGGTGACTCCAATATCTATGACCAATCGCGTCATCAATAGCTAGTCCACAGTCTGTCAGCAAATACTCGAGGACCTGCTCCGGCAACACACACGGTAGCTGACCAGGCAAGATCTTGGTTCCAGATTTGAACTCTACGTTCACGTAGATAGGATCCTGAAATCATTATGTGTGAAGGACTTGTTCCATCATCAATTGTGAAACCGATTACAAAAAATATGGTTAAAAAAATCAATCATTAATGAAATCTATCCCAAACTTCAGCAAAGACAGTAATTATGGTCAGATTCCAATGGAAGCTTGGTCTGTTTAAAGAAGTCTCGAGCAGAATTTCGTCCTTTCTTATAGAGCGCCAGCTTCTGTGTCCATCCTCCAGTGTTGCCTTTGGATTCCTGACAAGCAAGCCACATATGATTTCCTTTGAGTCACTAGCTTGAAAACATCTAGACTCCAAACCTCATGTGTCCAAACCTCTCGCCTCATACGCAGCTGAAATATTTTTCATTGCATCCATGCAAGACGTAGCCTCATCAAGCAGTTCTTCATATTCACGTATAATTTTAGTACTTATAAAATCACAATAAACTTAGATCAAGGACAAAGAACCGAGTTTGCCAATCTCTCAACAATGTCTCGCTGCAAAGGGTTGATGCCATTGTGTACTAGCGTTCCGACAGCTGGATCATCTACAGCACCTGCGTGGGAACCGTGATGCAGTTAAAGACAAAGATGTCGAATTATATATACCGAGTTTGTTCAATCTGATTGATATATGTAAACGTCGGATCGACTTGTTTTTTGTCCTCCAGATCAAAGATGTTCCATCTTGGTCTAAGTCGGTTCGCTACACTAGATCGAGGATTCTTTTTTTTGAATCCACATTGAACGAACTTTCAAAAGGACAAAACTACGCTCTAGTCCTAGGTATGAAGCCATGCTTCCCTGCAGTCCTTGGGTGGACTGCCACCATGCATGGAACACACACCAACACTCACAAGCGTTGATTGTCCAGAAGCCCAAAGAAACAACACTAGCTTACGTTTTGGACTTCGAAAATTGTTCTCAATGGTTTTGCTTGAAAACTGATCCAACATCGGGCTGGACAGTGACAGTGAGTCTAAAGCTGGTCTAGTTCGCGGCCGCCTTCTTAGGCTTCTTGCTACTCTTGAGCGGATCACACGCCTTCTCAAGGTCCTTGCATGCATCCTCACACTTGGAGATGCACTCATCCGTCACCTACGAGCAGAAGATGTGTTTTTTTAAACATGTGCTGTGCTATTCGGTTTAATTTGACAAGATGATCTTAAGACATATGCATAATTATACTTAGTACTGTTGTTTGTTCCGGCCTCATTTTTGTCAAGGGCTTTCTGTAATTCTGCTCGCATGGCCTGCCAGGTGTCACCA
This sequence comes from Durusdinium trenchii, assembly GCA_963970005.1. Taxonomy (NCBI): domain Eukaryota; class Dinophyceae; order Suessiales; family Symbiodiniaceae; genus Durusdinium; species Durusdinium trenchii. Next base: position 1,376,335 of record CAXAMN010011780.1, read on the forward strand.
ATATTGTTTTGGTAAAGTAGAGTTGGAGTGTGTTAAAGGGTGATCAGTATACGACATTGTTTTTTTACACTTGCCAAAACACATCTCAGCCTCCAAGTGTGTTTGCTTGTTCTCAATATCCGTCTCCACCGACTCCTGGTACTTCTCGCTCCTACAGAAAAAAACACATAATTGTTACTTATAACAATTCATCAAGTGTAGTCGATAGTAAACATCGTATACCTGATTCTGGGAACCCCACATATTCTTCAAATTTGGCTTCAAGCCAACAGCCCATTTGATTTTGCTGCTTGCCGATGCAATTGCCTGTCAACGGAACTTGAATTCAGTGGTGAACATCTGTCTAGTGCACTGTTGTTGTTTGTTGTAATTGTTTACGACATGCCTTCCTGGCTTTCTTGGTGTCTTCCTTCAATTTCTCTGCCGCTTCCAACTTTGCTTGCTCTTCTGGATCTTTGTCTTTCCTTTCCCCTTTATCTTTGTCTTTCTTATTTTTATGTTTCTTATCCTTCTTGCTCTTGCCACCCTACCACTCAAGTGCATACGCATCTTATGATTTCTACAGGCTAATGTCTCAAAACGGTCGATATCAAATTCTGTATATATGCATTGCATGTCTACCGACATTGTTTCCAAAAGTTTCAATGTATTCCATGTAGCTTGAAGTGTCAAACGCACCTTTCTTTTTTCTTTTTTTGATTTCTTTGTCTTTTTCTTCTTTGACTTCTCTTTCTTATCCGAACTGCTACTGGGTGAGCTGCTGCTGCTCGAGTCACGATCAATTGCTTCAAACAAACGATCGATTCCTTCCTCGGCTCCTCCTCCTGGGAATCGTCCACGAGGGTGAGAAACTGTCGCATCTCCTGTCCACAATGCACAATATATGCAATACAGAATATAAAAAAATATGGAGCACCAGAAAACATCCAAACGAAGACACATGAGTGCTTCCAAACATAAAATCCAAACTGATGAACACACATGTGCAAATCCATCGAAAGCACTATAGCACTCCTCGTTGTTTGGCAATTCTGGATGCCAACGCACCTCCTTTTCACACAATTCTGGATCCAATAATTTTCTGTTTCTAATTTGCTCCGCAAGATCCCAACCAAACCGCTCGTCGAGCTCACGTGATGTGAGCCACTTACGGACTCCGCGACAAAGGGACTTGTGGCGGTCATACACCTTCTCTAGAAACTTTGACTCTTTCCACCGCCCTTCATTGCAACTGGCCCAGGCATCATACAATATGCTATTGAGCGACTTACCTCAGAGACTCATCTAAAATAAATTAAACAACGATGTAGAGTGAGAAATGTACATGAACTCACCACGACTCGCCAAGATACTTCCGGTTGCTTCTTTGGCCATCTTCCGCAACTCCGGAGGTGAGGACCGACCTTATTTGTAATACACCCTATATGCATATGAAAAACAATAATTGTTAGCAAACATATAGCATTAAACACTTAAAATATGGTGGATGTTGTCTGGGGGTTCGACTGCGAATGCTGCGGTAATATCTCATATACCTGGCATGAGCTTCTAGCCTCTTCTTCTCCTTCTTCTCTTTTTCCTTGGCTGTCTCCGGGTCGTCTTTCTTGTCATCGTCTTTCTGTTCTGATGGCTTATTCTCATTTGCACTCGTCTCCTCTGTCTTCTTGTCTGCATTCTTCTCTTCAGTTGTTTTGTTCTCAGTGCTTTTTTTTTCTGGCTGTTGCTTCTCATGGTCTTTCTGCTCTGGAATCTCTGGCAGCCGCTGCTCTGCCTGCCCCTTCTCTGTGGAGTCAGGTCTGTCAACACTTTGGTCAAGTTCATCTTGTATGGAACGGGGAACCATGTCACCAGTATTTGCCCGAAGCAAACGACCCACGCTCTCAACTGAGTTGGATCTGGAAGGTGGTATGCTTGAGGACGGCGAAGGCGTACTAGTCGTGCTCGAGTCCTGCTGATTCCACCAATGGTACTTCTGCCCCGACCACCCCTGCCAGTGCTGCCAAGACTGATCCCATGTTCCATATGTCGTGTCTTGCCACGCACCATGATACCAATCATGATACCACTCACGATTCCAGCTATCATGCAATGGGGTGGCCGAAGACTCGGCCCAAACATCATGCCTCTTGCCATTTTTCTCAGACTCATGACCTTCATCAGCTTCTATATCAGTGAGTGCAACATCACTGGTGTCACCATCTTTGTGTCTGGGTGTCTGTAGTGGTGTCGGTGGTACTGATTTTACGATATGCTCCCCCGGACTGGACCTAACCTCATGTACAGGAGATGCAATCACAGGAGATTCCTGGACGGTATCAGGCAATGGAACTGGTAAAGCTGCTGGTGACTGTGTATCAGGCACTTCCACAACTTCAGGTGTCTGGTGGACAGCCGCATTGTTACCGGCTACCTGTGACGGTGTGCTAATGTGACGTTCCTTCTTCGGTCGACGCACCATTCTGATGACAACTCGCTGAGATCGGCCTGTACAAACAAAATTATTCAATCAGGTGAAGACACCAATAGTTAGAATTGTTGTACGTGTTTGATTCAATACTTACACAAATCTATCAGGCCTTTCTCAGAAGTTGTTGATGTTCCATCGTCCAACCTGATATGTGTCAAAATGTTCAAAACATCAACAATTCGAAAGTATTATAGTTGCAAATATTTGCAATTAACAAGATGTATCGTACTACAGACACTAAAACAAAAGCCCATTCCAGAACATTCCTTAACACATCACTCCCATATCACTACCAAACATGCCTGATCCACCCAGGTAGCTCCAGAGTTGGTGATCGGTCGATGTGATTGCCTTCTGATCCTGCCTCTGAAACCTGAACGGTCCTTGTCAATTGCTGGGCGCGATCAAGAAGCTTCTGAATCTCCGTGTCTTCCATGACTAGACCCGACTATTTGATCTCACAAAAGATGCTGAGGCAAATATCAAAGTTGTCCAACACATTTCAAAACACATAACCTTGGCAAGCGTTCACAAAGTCCATCCAATATCATTTCAAAATAGTCTTTTTCCGTCACACTCGCAGTTCATCAGCCTCGAATTTTGTGTTTGTTTGGTTTGCCACCCCAAACCTCTTCAATTATCTAGATAAATAATTCAAACGATCACAAATATTGTTAGAAAACCATATTTTTTGTGATTTTTTGAGGGGTCCAATTTCACGGGTAAACTTGTGCATTCACGGGTAAACTTGTGCATTCACGCTACTTCACGCCTATTTCACGCTAGTTCACGCTACCATGTTTTTTCATATTTTCCAATGGTTTATGTTTTTCTACAAAATACTCATAATTCTATCATTTCCGGTCTGGGTATGACATTCCACAGGCTGTCCAAGTGAGCTTTTAGGCTACTGTGGCACAAAAGCTTTCCAATGGAAATCACAAGACCCTTAGGGGCCTAAACTTTGTGGTGGCCATTGCCTTCCCCACAAATGTTTTGAGAACTGTCAGCTTGGCCTTCTTCCAGGCACCGCGACGTTTGGCCTCAGACGACACAGGCAAGCTGGGTTGTCCTATTCCTCATAGTTTGGATTGTGTTTCCTGAGAAAAAGACAAACTTTTTACCCTCAGAAGTCAAGATAGACCAGCTGGTCTTGACTTTGGCCAATAGTTGAAGTCCCACAGAATCCTGGAACGAGATAACACAGAATAATCAGAATTGTTTTCAAGCAGAGTTCTTCTCCTGTTGGAGTTTGTGAAGGAAATACAACCGCTCCCCAAATCCCGCTGGGTAGGTTTGTGTAGCTTTCAGCCCTGGACCACCACTCCTCAGCACAGAAGCGTGTGAAAAAGAAAGAAATGTAGTAAACATGGTTCATCTCACACTGTACTAAGTCTGAAACACAGTTGGTTTTCTGGTCTTTGAGGTTCCTTTGATCGCCACTTTGAGTTTTTTGGAATTTCCAGACCATAGTGCACGCTGTTTTTTGGTAGACTTCCGATATAGCGCCCGTATGAAAGGCCTTGAGCAAAGGAACACACGCCGACACTTTGGAAACATGTAGAGGATTTGATTTGTGACTGCAGGATGAGCTGAGAGTTCAGCAGGGTGCCCCAAGCTCTGCTGGGTTTGGCCGTCGGGCTGCCATAAAGTCCCACCCAACTTAGTGAACAATTGGTCGGCAACCACGCCTTCTAAACATGCGATGTCGTGAGACAGAACTGAGACATCTGGGATCCCAGCAAAAATTGTTCAAACCACGAATTGGCTCCAAGATATTTGCGGATAAGTTCACCTGTACCAACCAAATCAGGATACCACCGCATAGCCGACCCTGATGGATTTTCAATCACGACATATACACCACGAACTGTGGCGAGTATGCACAATAGTAGTGCCCGAGCACATAGCCTTGGCTTCAATTCACTAAGACCATAAACACTGTGGTTTGATTTCCATACATAATATTTATAAACTGACAAAAAACATACTTGTAATTTCACCAAATAACAGTGATCCCATCTCCACATAAACTTTGGATTGGTCACCATAAGGTTCTTCTTGAGTACGACGGGATGTTGCACAGTTCATAAAGCTGAAACTGCTGCAGGGTGGGCCAAGCATCATTATACCATCGGGTAGGCAACGGAGGACGTTGAGAACCGCCAGGCTAAATCCTTTCCTTGTGCATGTGCACAAGCAACGACTGCTCACTTGACACTGAAACGAACCATATTTGTCTTAGTGATAGACGTTCCACTCAAATCATGATGTTCTCCATGCTTCAAGTCCATAGATACCCTCAGGCAACTTGAACGTTGTTATATCGTGTGTTTCTATTGATTGGTGAAACACTGACCAGATAAGGTCCATACGTTTTTGCTCCTCTCTTGCCTTGTATGGGCAAAACAACGGACGACAGCTTTTGTGGTCATATCACACTTGTCATATTTGTTTGGTGATAGTTCTTAAGAGTATGACGGTATGCAGCTCCAACAGCTCCTTCTCCGCTGAAACAATCGAAGCAATGAACGTCCTTGACAATCACAACATGACTACACAGTTGTTGATCTATTGAATATGTCTAAGGACATGGCTCTGGTATGGGATTGATAGCTCTGGTAGGCCACAAAGTCGGCTAGATCCAGCCTGAGCTTTTTGTATTCCAATAATGACACATTGATCTGAGTTTTCTTTATACGACATTACATCACATCTAGGAATCACACAGAGTCTGTGGAGCTCCTAGGTATAGCGCCATTTGGGCAGCGCATACCGTCAGTGCCAATTCGCCCGTGCGCCACCTTTGAGGCGCCATTACAAGAACAAGATCCTGGCATTTCACAAGTCCTGGAACACCGGCTTGATACCAAAACCAGGCCGCAAACACAACGATTGTGTGTCAATTGATATTCAACCTAGATCATATGTCATTGCACGCAACAAATATGCACGTTTTTTTTCCCTAACGCCTGTTCTCTATTGTTTCAGCCACGAAACCCAAACAGTCCTGTCTGACTGTCATCTACCCTCTTGTAGCCAATCTAGTGAATCAAATAATGGTGTTTGGGCTATCCGCTCATTGTTTAGCATTTCCTATAACTCTACAGAGTCAATATTGGTGATCGTCACAGTAGCCCTCAACATTCACAAAAGGTGCCATACAGTGTCACATCACTTTCAGATGTGAAGCTACCCCACCTCAGAAAGAAAGCCATTTTGCAAGCCTTCTTGCGTAATCCCACCTGAGCAGTGAATCCTTGTAGCAAAGATTTTGAGAATAGTATACTTAGAGTTCCAAGAATCTGACGACGTTGCCATCCCACCATGTGCTTGAAAGGACACACTGACACCATTCTGGGTGTTGACCTACAAGGTAGCAATCATTCAGACCTGACGACTGTTCATTGGGCGGCCATGTGTTGCACCTTGAAGTGTTTTCCAAAGGACTTGTTCACATTGTCCACCGTTGCTTGGTCAGCATGGTTGATGTAGAAGCTACCAGTCAGCCTCATTCAATTGTTGGAATGAACATAAATGAACCGTAGAACAATCCAACAAAGCTGAGTTGGTGGCAACACCTGGATCGAAGAACAATCTTGCGCATCACCATTGTCCAAAAGTTCAGATGGTGGAGGTATAGTCCATTACCTAATTTCGATAGTGACCATCAAACGGTTGAACCAATTGGTATCTGAGATTGTGACATGACAGTTGCGAGTTTGTCCGGCTCCGGAACGATCTTGAACTGATTCCCAGCTATCGTGGACAGCTGCGTCAGCTCTGCCAGGTTCAGCGCTTTCTTCCCCTGTCCCAGATCGCTTCCCAGGCTGGGCAAGAGTGGTGAAAACAAAACACTTGGGCCTCGCGGTATTCCTTGCGCTTCTTGGCCGCTTCCTTTTGGGGGTCCTCGTCAGGATAGAAGGATGCATATGTACGTGGCGGATGGCTGAAGTGATTAGAACATATTAGAATCATCTAGAATCATGAAACAAAAAAACATAAGAAAATAGTAAGTCATCAAATGAAATCACAAATATTTGTCACGTGAATCACGCCTCTGCGCTCTTTCTTTTCTTACTTTCATCACCCTCCTGCTCACCCTCACTTTTCTTTGCCTCTGGGTTCTCTGGCTCAGGCAAGGAAACCTTGGAATCTTGCTCACGTGCTTCTGACGCTTTGCCGGTTTCTTGCGTTCATCTTCTTCATCTCTCTCCTCTTCCAGCCGTTCATCTGCCTCCTCTAAGTGCTGATCCAGTCCTGGATCTCCAGGTTCATCTGCGTCTTCCTTGTCTTCTTTTTCCTTGGCTTCGACAGCACGCTTCCTGCCTCGACCTTTCCCCCTGCCCTTTCCTTTTCCTTTCTTCTCCGCTTTTTGTTGTCTGACTTTCTCACGCATTTCTCGTTGTTTCGCCAGCATAAGATCAATCTCTTTTTGTGAGAGCCTTCCATCTTGGAGCTCCTCGAGAGAGGGAAGGACTGCGAACAAAGGCGACGTATCCTGGAAGGTTTGCCTGTCAGCATGTTGACTGTCGGCATCAAAGTCTTCATCATCACCCTTGCCTTGGGATATCCGAAGTTTGATCAGTCGTGCGCATGCTTCATCCTCCGAAAGGGCATCCAACTCCAGACAAATTTCCGATGCCATTTGAAAAAGGGCTTCTGTGGCAACACGTTCCTTCTCTTGTTCCACCTCTGCCTTGCTTACACCTTCTCCATCGGAACCACTGCTTTGCTCAATTTTTTGTTGGACAACCTTCTCAATCTTGGCACGTACTTCATTAGCCCTCCTCAGCATCTCAGTCTCCACTTTGGTTTCTTCTGCAATTTTTTGTTTTGTTTCATCCTCCATCACTTGCAAGTGCTTCCTGACACCCTCAGAATCACCAGTGATTTCAGCCAAAATCATTGCTCGGCAAGCTTCATGGATCTTGCGCCGGTGCGTTTCTGCATGTCTCAGCTCCTTCGTTTTCATTGCGCCAAACAATCTTTTGGTCGCTTGCAAGAGTTGCTCCTTGCCAGAGGTTGTCTCAGCAGCGGTTCGTGTCATCAGTAGGTTTCGAGCCGCATTGAGAATCTCTTGATCTTGGTCGCTGTTTTGTAGTCGCTTTTTGTTGTGCTCTTCAATCATTCTCCTTTCCTCTGCCTTCTGTTCTTCTTCCTTTCTCAGCCGCAATTCCTCTGCCTTTCTGTCTTCTTCTGCCTTCTGTTCTTTTTCCTTTGTCAGCCGCAACTCCTCTGCCTTTCTGTCTTCTTCTGCCTTCTGCTCTTTTTCCTTTGTCAGCCGCAACTCCTCTGCCTTTCTGTCTTCTTCTGCGTTCTTCTCCTCTAGCAACTTTTGGGCGGCCTCCTGAATCTCTCGTTGTTCTTGTGCCTTCTGCTCTTC
>CAXAMN010011780.1:1384197-1394396 GCA_963970005.1 Durusdinium trenchii
ACTTTTGGGCAGCCTCCTGAATCTCTCGTTGTTCTTGTGCCTTCTGCGCTTTTTCCTTTCTCAGTGCATCCTGTTGTTGACTCATTGTGTTGAGCTCCATCAACCTTTGGGTGGCCTTTGTCAGCCTCTTGACAGCTTCATCGACTGTTCGCTCATGTGCACTCTTTTCTTCTGCAGTCTGAAAATTTGATTTTTCATCTAGCAACTTTTTGAGTCCAGCTTCCTCGATGCTCACTGCTTCTGTAGTCCGAGTGATGGCTTTTGATAGGTCTTCGAAGCTTGTCGGCGATGTTGTACTCTCGACACACTCATCATTTTCAAATTCATCTTCTTCTTCCTCTTCTTCATAGAAGATGTCATCCTCATCATCATCATCCTCCGTTGGCTCTGTCACTTTCTGCTGGGACTCCTCTGGTTGAGACTCCTCAGGTGTAGTCTTTTTGGACTCTTCAACAACCTACGCAAAAAATTACAAGAGTTGGATACACCCCATTGTTTCAGTTCCATGTGCAAATAACTGAAGCCTTCTGCACAGGCTTCCGGATTGATCGGCTGCGCTTCGATACCCCCGCGTCCTGTAACAAAATGTGCACGATCTATCGGAAAAAAACACAACAAGTGGAGTCCTCGAAGACTGCGGAAATCAATTGTTTGAGCTTTCCCATGGGACTGTCGGTCCGCCTTGCAGAGGACTCTAGTAAAAGAAAACATTTCTTTGTGTTGAGCCAGTTGTTGCCTGGCTTTCTTTGCTCTGCGGTAATGTGTCAACACTTTAGCTGCCAGCATCCTGTGAAGATTACCTTCTTTCAGGGCCCACTCCTCGCAAAAAAACAAACGACATAGATACAATCCATATTGTATTGGAAAATACATGTGCTGACTCAGCCATCCTCCACGGCAAGCGTAAGAGTTTTGTCGTAAACCAAATTGTGTTCCAGGGCAATGTCTTGCAGAACTTCCTGCCAGAAAAACAATAACAAAGAACCCACATAAAACACTGAACCTTGCATTCGCGTTCTGTAGGTTGGTTGAGCGCGAAGAGCGGTAGCCAGTTCATCAGGAAGTCCACATTGTTGGTCGATTGAACCTGTGCGTGTAGAACACTAATCCCTATTTACATAGATAGATGACACCATTCCAGGGCGCACGGTGTCCTCGTCCATGCCCTTCTTCGGGTGAAGGTCAATAAAGGAAAATATGCATGGCACCTGGCTGATAATAGTTGGTGAGAGTGGTCTAAGTGTGACTTCAATTAGCCAAAGACACCTTGGATTCCTGCATGTATCTTTCAAATTTACTCTGTGATATCTCTTGCTTTTTGGCAATGTCCCGGAGACGCCGCCAGCGGTAGTCTTCTGTAGTGATTTGCGTGTAGAACGCCTGGCAAAGATTGTGATAGAAACAAGTACTTGGACCCATAGCAACAACTCCCACCACCATCCCCACCTTCAATAGCTGCATGCGCTCCGCAGATGGCTTCACCGTCGGCATCGTCCACACCGACACCGAAAGCGGAAAACGCCCGTGAAAAAAAGAAACGCCCGTGGGTGGTGGTAAACTCCTGGTTGGTGGGAACCAGGTAGTTCAGAGCAAAGCAAAATGGCTTTGGCATACTAAGACATTCCAAAAGCGAGTGCGTTTGTTGGTTGAACATCTTCCATATTACACAGCGGTACGAGTGGTGGCACCTGCTGAGACCTCCTGAATCTCCAACTTCCCTGGGCGGTATCCAGAGAACATTAGAGTTCAATACTTGTCAAAGTGATGTGCTGAGTCCCGTGCTCTTTCGTAGAGCACGCTTCATCACATCAGTGATTGTGCCCCAAAGCCACCATGGCAAAGTGACATCTTAGAGATAAGATCATTAAAAGTCATTATTTTCTACATAAATCATTCATGGATCCCAACATATTTGTGACGATGTTCACAAAAGTTATGTTTCTTCATCTCAACATCAATTTGAGCCATTCACGCTCGGTTAAACTTGAGCATAGCAGAACGTCGAAGTTTACCTGGTTAAACTTGTGCATTGATAACGTCTATGTTAAACTTAGCCATAGAAGCCTAGGGTATATATATATATTGTTATTTTTAGCTTGACGGGATGGAACAACCAAATAAACCCTTCAGTTGCGCTAGTATCTTCTTCATGGTCCTTTTTGTACTTCACTTCGCCCTACTGGCCGCCCTGCCTGTCACATCGACTCTGGCCGCCCTGCCAGCTGATCAAACAAGTCTCTCCTGGCTGCCAGTTACCATCTCTGTGTCTCTCTCTCTCTCTAACTGACCTCCATCGGCTTGTTTCAAACCATGTTTGATTGTCAATTAGGGCACATGTCCGGGTTAGCCACTTCTATGCCATCCTGCATAAATTCGTTCCGTAAATCTCCTGCAGTCCGATACTTCAGCGTAGTATTCGGCAGGTTCCTGGGCGGGACTCGCATCTCCAAGGTGAAAAACAACAGGCTTCGTTTACCCGGCATTAACTACGCGCACTGTGGCTGGCTGACCGCGTCAGCTTGCTGCTTCAACAACACCAGAAGAGGCTTCGATTCAAACATGCGAAGCCTGCAAAGCCTCAAAAGGCCCCGCAACAATTATGATTCAATCATGCAACGCACATTGACCCAAACTGGCGCAACTTGCAAGCAAACCCGGGCACATGCACAAGCACCCCACCCATGTGTCCAACTGTTCATCTAGCAAGCAGTAACAGTAAGTATAGGACTAAAGGGCTCACAGGGTGGTGCATTGGTCAGTAAAAGCATGCGGAATCCTGTTTGACTCAAGTATTGGCACGCACCACGGTGAAGATGGTTCCGTGGACATCACTGAGACATCCCCAACGCTAACACATAGGTTTTCCATCCCTGTGTCCTCCGACTAAGCTGTTTGCCCCGAACAGTTTCCAGCGCCCTGCTCATTGGCAGTTGGGTAATCATAAAATGCAGGATCTCTAGCTTGGGGCGGAGTTCCTTTGAACAATGCCTAATTGCTCACTTGCCTTCAGTTGTTGAGCTGCTGCTTTAACCCCTTCATGTCTGCATGTCGGGGAATATTCCCCAACAGGCTGAAATTAGAAACTGGTGACATATACACCTAAAACTTCAATACGGGGTCGGGGCATGCTGCATGCTACATAAATGGGAAAGATCAAACCCATCAAAGGCTGATGCTGTGGGTTGGCAAGCGCTGAAACATGTGCAGCATGGCTTTTTCCTCCATAGATACATCACGTCTATATCATTGGCAGGAATCTGCGCCAATTTGGTCATTAAAATGATGTGTTCGAGACGGTTTGAGATATTCTTCGATGCCTTCTCATTGCAACATGTGGCAACAAGACCCCGAAAGGATCCGAGGCTCGGGGCAGGGCTTTGGTTTGAAGAACTGTGTTCTTTTGTTCCGCTGGCCCCATCAGTTAGTAGCAGAAACAATCCTCCAAACAAATTGAACTGCCTCTGGGTTCGGTTGTGAGGTGTGGCAAAAGGGCCGTCAAAAGTGGAGGGCAAAAGGGCGTCACATGTGATGCTTGCGAAATCATAGCTGTGAGCACTGGCAGGGCTCCCATATTTTTTGCGCCAGAATGTGTACCCCTGGCGCCGTCTGGCGCCGCCTTACTCCGCCTTGCGCCTTGTATGGAATGATTGAAATGAGGGCTTCCGCTCAACAGGCCGAAGATGCCGATGGGAAAAAAGGGGCGGAGGTGAGGAGCAAAGGCGGTGAGGCGGTGAGGAGGTGAGGTGAGGTGAGGAGCTTCTTGTTCCTAGTAGTAAGGCCAGGAGCCCCAGGGAGCTTCTTGTTCCTATAGTGATAGTAGCGATGCCCTTTGTTACTAGTAGCTTCTTCTTACTAGTCGTAAGTGTTGCAGGATTCGCATGTCATTGGTGATTGGTTCTCGGGGCTGCGGGTTCACATCCATTCCCAGAAGCGCTGCGGGCTCATGTGCTGCAGTGGCTCCCCAAGGACCCTCGGACTGTGACCCGACAAAGGTGAACAATGGCCGCTGGAAAGCAATTATTGAGATCTTCCTTCATCATTCCCTTTGAGGGCATATTGGCACATTGGATCGGAGATAATGACAAAGGCCCAACCTGAAACAAACATTGAACAAAACGAAGCCGAACACCCCTGGCTTTAGACCTGCACTTGGGTCTCGGACCTCGCTCTACAATCCGGTGTGATGAGCTCTCTCTCTCTCTCTCGATTCATCCATGGCGCAAATCCATCATTTGTGAGATGGATCTGCAGCAACCACTAAACATCAGGGTGCCGACTTTTGCACAAAATGAGGCGACAACAGTTGGTTAAGCCCCTGGAAGCCGACAATAAAGAGAGTCGAATACCAAGTCTTTCTGAGTCACAGGTCAAACTAGAGCGTCAGGGTAAAGCACCTATTTCACCTCAACAGGTTTTTGAAGGCCTTTCACCATGTTTTCACGGGCTTTTCGCGTATAGGCTCATCGCCATTTCATTGTTTTTTGCAGCCTTTTCAAGCTTCCACCAGTTGAACTGGTGCGTTGCTAAAGCACCGGTTAAACTGGTGCGTTAACCCACTGGGTTACATCGTCTTAAATGAACATCAGCATAGACCCTGCACCAACTCCTCAGGAAAGCTTTTCTCACGAACTCTTGACTACTCCATTGTTGAGATGCACGTGTTGCTCACTTGGAGGCGGTGCCCATCCGCACAGGTGCCACAGCTGGAGGTTATGACCTCAGCAGTCACGCGCACGCATTTCGGTAAGCGGCCTAGAAGCACCAAACAAGTTCTAATATGTTCTAATTACGTGGGATCTTCTTGGAACATTTTGGAACCGGGTTCAACTGGCCCAAAATGGAACGTTCACCAAGTCAAATCTACAACAGGGCGGGTCACTGAAAACATGTTGCTTTAGAGACAATGTAGCTGCATCATAGCCCCGACGAGCATAGAAACTGAGAGACCGCCCTGCCCTGCCGTCCCCAGCTTCCAAACACAGCAGGCATGTCCTTACAGTCCACCTCATGAGCCATGAAGAGGTGTTGGATAGACAACTCAAAGTTTAAGGCCTGTCTTGGCAGGCATCTTCAAGATGACTTTGGCCAATCCCATTGGTCAACTGCTTGGCATGGCAAGACGGCAAGACAGTTTGCATTCAAGCCTGGCTCGAAAGAGATGGCAAAAACACACAAACACCACCACCACCAACAACAGCAGCAGCACAAACAACAACAAGAACAAGAACAGCGCCTCCCTCGTCCAGTCACCCAGCCCGCCCTCTCCACCTCCGCAGCGAACACTTCCTGGCGCCGGACGCCCAGCCCGTGAGCATAGATCCTCACTGGCTCAGACGCTGCCGGTTCCGGCCTGGCAGCGCGGTTCGGGCTTGGCGGCTTGGTTCGGTATGCGTGCGATTTCCTGTGGTCCCCAAATAGATTCTCTAGCTATAGCACTGTAGAAAAGTAGAGGTAGTATCCACGTTGAGAATGTATTGGAAAGCATGCCACTATCAATTATTGGGGACCACTATATGTCAAATCAAGATCTGAAGATCAGCATGCGTCACATCACTGATCTATGATCTATGGAGTTTGCATTCCATGGAACTTGGTTTCACGGTATGAAGAAGATCACGAAGCTGCTGGTCTCTCTGACATGGCACTCTGGTGCTTTTGTGACGTACGAACAATGCATCAACTATCAGATCAACTCCTGTGCTTCCAATTTCTGAGGCAAACCTCACTCCCGGCTGCACTCGCTGCACTCGTCTTCCCCCAAGAAGGCTCCAAACATCCCCAAACCACAGTCGAGGACCGTTCGGCACCTCTGTAGGTAGATCACCTGGTCGTGTGCCACGAATCGGGCCCAAGGAAGACCAAGCACTGCGTTACCGTTGTGGTGCCCGACATGTTTGTGGGCCCGTCCGGCAGAATTCCAGCTGGACCGGCTGTACACAGGCCCTGGCCATGATGGTTTGGATGCTTTCTGTCACCCAAAAGACACATCCTTTTGGGAAAAACCGCAACCGAAGCTCTGACCTCATGGACAGAATGCGACCACCATCACAAACCCAAACAATAGGTTAGTCAAAGTGTAGCGACTTAAGCAATTGCAGCAACTGGCCTGCTGCCTTGTGACATACCCCATTCAGGGCATCCATTAATCATTAAACAGCCCAGCTCAGTTGTCGGCCAAACCAACGCTAACAGCACACACACGGAGAAGAAACAATCAGATCAATCAGCAAATTTGCACCCTGCAAACCTATTCCATCCCTACATGACTCTTGGGTTGAAAGCAACCAAATGTGAGAGTATGAACAATCTCAATCCTGTCCACCCGCCCTAATTAGGGCGAATTCGTGTGTTGCCTCTGTCGTTCCCTCTTGTTCCCTCTCGCGGCTCTTTTCGCTCGTGTTCTCTCTCGGGCCCGTCCGCAGCACAATCAACGCCGCCGAGGTCACCTGGCATGCGTTGATCGTCTGGCACGGTGAGTTCCGCGGCTGGGATCGATGCGTCAACTGGTCCAAAGTTGGTCTAAACATGTCTAAACAACGAGATGGATCATATCATATAATATGAAGATAATGACACTAACTAAAGTCCAGGACAGTTTCCCCCGTGAAGCTTCGCACCTCTCAAAAGGGAGACGGCGAGATGACGTTGGTGCGAGACTTACGTGCCCGGAGACCGCGGTGGCACCGTGGTCTGAACGGACATGTGAAGGGCAATCCTGTGAAGGACATCCATTGTCCGACGGTTTTTGGACGTTGGCGACTCGAGGCAGTTCGCCAGGGCGGGCCAGAAACACGCTATACTATAAGTTTTCTGTTGAACACTGGAAGGCACGTACCGATCATTCGTCCACCTTTCAACATCTCTGATTTTGCTGGCGTCAAACGGCGTACCATCTCCACCGGCGCACCAACCACACCGCGTGGATCGTTCGTGAGCCGTCTGCCGTCTCAAAACTCTCGGAGACCCAAAGACCCAAGCGGCGGCCAAGCTGCCACTGCTTGAAGAACCAGAAGGCCAACCCGAAAGAGAACAGCCTGCATCCTTTTAATTTGGCCGTCTTGAATGACCCTCGTGGACCATCACAGTATAGAGATCCACGTACAACGAAGAGTGTGTTTGTCTCGCACTCTCACTCTCTTTGGACCAGGGGGCTCTTGATAAAATAAAAAAAGCAAACTTCACTCAGAGTTCTCCCTATCTTACCCTATCTTTGACTCAACTGACTCACCCCGACTCCCCTACTAACTCGCCTTGGCCATCGGAAAAAAAAAGAAAACAAACAAATCGAAGTGAAAGTCGAGCGGCCTGTAGCCGGAAGTGGGCGATCGGCTCTCCCCAGGCTTCCGGTTCGCATTGAACTTCACCTTGATCTGCCAGTGATCTTCATTTCAGTGATTCAATCTGTGAATCATGCGCTTTTCACTTTCCCGGAAAAAACTTGTTCTGACTGTTTCCGAACATCCTGAGGCATGAAACCCCTTTTGATGGTCATGCACACCTTGGCGCAGGAGGTCCCTGGAGCTCCTACACCGATCTTGAAGACCTTTGGCGATTTTATATGGCCCTGTCGACCTTCCATGGGCCATCGATACAAATTGTGAGTGTTCACAAATCACCTACAGTATCCTATACTATGTACACTACTATGCACATGCATGCACCTACACAATCCCAACGGATTGAGTGTTCGAGGCCCGTTGTCAACTGAAGCGACAATTTTGGTCCGAATCAAAACAGGATAGCACAAAGGTGCAGCATGGATGCCATCGATGGGGATACAATGGGAGACATGTAATTTAGCTACCTTGGGAGTGGTGTGCCATCTACATTTACATCCATCTACCCTTAAACAACTCCAAAATCTGGTTTCGCTTTCAAACAGAGCCCGCTCTCATATGTATGCTCTCATTGTGTGATATTGTGTGCTCGCACCTGTGCTTTCATGTGCGCTCTGAAAAGTGTGTTCTTGCAGGTGTGCTCCTTTATGTGTGCTCTCATGTGTGTGTGTGCTCTCATGCACAAGCGTTTGCTCTCATATGTGTGCTCTCTTTATGTTTGCCGTCATATATGTGTTCATATGAATGTATTTGTTCTCATATGTGTGCTCTCAAGTGCTTACTCAACTGTGTGGGTGCTCTCATGTGTGCTCTCACAAGTATGCTCTCTGATGTGTGCTCTCACGTGTGCTCTCATATGCGTGCATGCTCACTTGCTCGCTCATACCCGTGCTCTCATATGTGTGCTTTCATGTATATTATTCACCCTTGTCTTCTTCTACTCAACACTATTTGGGGTCTTCTGCCGGGATAATTTATTGTTTAAAGTCACCTTGAAAATCTCTGGAGTGCAATTTGTGACACCAGCCCAGAACGGTTTCGGATTGAGGTTTTAGTCGATCAAACAGGATAGGTCCATGTTGGTAGGTGCTCCAAGCACCAGTGGCGGCACCAGTGGTGCTGTGGTTCATTATGATTCTAAGCATGGTCAGGCATTTTCTCAGCTGTGAGCAGCGGTGCTAGCCAAGTGGCATTGGGCTTGCTCTTTCGTTTTATCCGCTGGCCAGTGGCGAGAAAGTGCCAACATGCAGAAAAATCTTCCCTGGGCGCGATCGGCAATGGATGTCTAGAGACACGATGAGTTGGGGTGACGTCTAGAGACGCGATGAGTGGAGGCCAATCCAATCTAGGACATGATGTTCATGAACAACACCGTGAACCAACGTAGATTTGCCAGCGGTTCCCCAATCCAATGCAACCCACGAAAATAGGAAATTCCGATGGGTCCAGAAACCATCATAATTCCTATCTATCAATTTGTTTCGCTCGGTTGTCCACTAGCTTCCTGCCCATGGGGCTTTGGACGTCTCTTTTGTCTGCTGGGATAAATCAGTCCCACCAAGAACTTCCTGGGAAGAGTCTGTTGCACCCAGCGATGCAACAACAGCCAGGACGAGAGGATCGGTTCATGCAACAATCAAAGGGTGTCTGACCCACTTCCAGGATCCAACTGTCCCTTGATGTTCCTTGAAATCCCACAAATTCAACAAAAGAGACCCTCACCCGCTGAAGTTAACTTCTGGCGTCCGCCCTGGGCGCTGAGACTGACCTGAATATATATATATATGGCACATGTACCAGCAAAGCCATATGATCCCATGCCAACTGTTATAAGAATGGATGGTATGTTTCCATCACATCACCTATATAATAAAATATACAGTATAGTCTTGTTCTAGCCTGATCAATTTGCAACAGCTCCCGGTGTTTCACCAGGTACCTCTTTTGGGTGCTTTTGAGAGGTGTGCCTGAATACGAGGACTTGTTTTGATGACAGACCCATCCAAACAAGGTGTGCCTACTATGCTACTTCACTGTACTTCTACAATGTTGCATTATGCTGCATCATGTAGACTGGAGCCCAAATGGAGACGGTTCATGGGGAGGAACCGTGGCCCACGGATGCCTGCGGCTTGGCTGATGGCATCTGCGTTGAACCCCTCGTCAGACTTGCGTGCGTCAGCTGCGTCAGCTGCGCTGCCTCCTACAGCATCCCCAAGAGGTCTCCCACAAGCTTTCTCTATGCGCGTGAGTCCACCCCTCTGAATCACCAAGCTTCGAAAACTTCTTCCACCAGCCTCAACCGTTGGCCAGAACATGGAGGCTAAATGTAGTCATGTCATGTTACGCAAGCTTATGCCCTCCTGTCTGGACACATGTCACCTCAACGTGCAAAAAACGGTGAACTGTGACAACAGCTGCTTTCACGTCACACCGCACCTGACAACGTCTCCACTGGGCTCAAGACCCACCAACCAGGGTAACCAAATCAAATCCAGTGGAACATGGGAAAACATCAACTACAGCACACGGCCACATCAAACGAGAAGGACGGATGCACATGGCAATGATCTTCCAAGTCTAGGGAGTCTTCCAAGAACCTAACTTTTGCAGTAACTTGCCTCAAAACAACCCTGTTTACTTAGTGGACGCTCCTCAACTGGACGCTCCTCAACTACTCTTCATGTCTCTACAAGTGGGCCTGCACATGCAGGAGGGGCAAAACATGACAAAAACATGACATAAACTATTCGACTCTTCTAACATTCCAGACTCAAGCAGGGGTGCCATCACACATTTATATATATATATATACATACATTTATCACATATTATCATATATGGTTGGACAAGCGCAGCACA